>VSMD01064477.1:0-43096 GCA_008750895.1 Mirza zaza | reverse complement strand
TTTTTTTGAGACAGAGTCTCACTCTGTTGCCTGGGCTAGAGTGCTGTGGCATCAGCCTCGCTCACAGCAACCTCAAACTCCTGGGCTCAAGCAATCCTCCTGCCTCAGCCTCCTGAGTAGCTGGGACTACAGGCATGTGCCACCATGCCCGGCTCATTTTTTCTATATATTTTTAGTTGGCCAATTAATTTCTTTCTATTTTTAGTAGAGATGGGGTCTCGCTCTTGCTCAGGCTGGTTTCGAACTCCTGACCTTGAGCGATCCTCCCGCCTCGGCCTCCCAGAGCCCTAGGATTACAGGCGTGAGCCACCGCGCCCGGCCTCTCCTCTTCCTTTCTGAGGACCTGGGTCATTGGGTTCAGGGCCCTCGAACCCAGGAGGATCTCGTCTCAAGAACCAACACTTAGCGCTTCCACAAAGACCCTCTCTGTGACCAGGTCCTGCTCAGAGGCTCCAAGTGGGCGTCTCTGGGGGACACTGTTCAGCCACAGGACCGCCCGGCCCTCCACAGGGTGGGCCCTGAGCAGACAGTCAGGTCTGGCCCTGGCTGGAGCAGGGGTTGGGGTGGGGCCCGGCCAGAGGTGCCCTGAGGCTGGTGCCACATGGGGGGTGGGGGGGGGGCGGGCAGGAGACAGAGACCTGCCGGTCCAGCCTGCCGCTGGCCCTGCCAGGCCCTGAGCACCCTGCCTCTCTGTGCCTCAGTTTCCCTGCCTGCAGTGCTCGGAGCTGGGAATGTGCTCCAGGGTCTGGGTGACCCCGGGGTGTTGTCAGGCTCTGGGACGCCCTCCCGACACCCCAGAAAGACCCAGCCCAGGGCCAGGAGGAGCCTCTGCTTCTCGGGTCCGGCCCCCTGAGCCAGAGCATGACGGGCCACCTGCCGGGTCCCGGCGTCTCCCTGCCCGTGGGGGCCAGGACGGCACCAGGCTGTGTCCCACGGGGCAGAGAGAGCTCAGTCGCGCTGCCGGACCTCGGCCTCCCCGTCCCTGTCCCCGTCCCCCCAGCCTCACGCCTGTCTCCACCAGTCCCTGTTTCTCTGTCACCTCCCTCCCTAATGTCACCTGGTGTCTCTTGCCGGCCTCCCTGCCCCGGCGTCCACCCCGGGAGACCCGGCTCTGCCCGAGGGATGAACGACAAAGCAAACGGACGACGGGGCAGCGGGGATCCCACAGACCTGGGGGTTCTGGTCCTGCCTGCTCAGCCAGCCCTGTGGGCCTCAGTGTCCCCGCCTGTGAAATGGCTCCCCGCAGTGTCTGGAGAAGGCAGAGGCACTGAGGCCCGGCTGTGGCCTCCACTGAAGGTGGGCGGGGGGGAGGGAGGGGCCGGAGGGCGGAGGGGCAGGCCGCCCATGGGAGCCACGCCGGCCGCCATAGCGCCAGCCCCAACCCCGCAAACCTGCCCTGGTCCCTCTGCCCTGCAGTGACTTGGGGGGCGCTGGGCCCCCCACAGAGCTCCTGCAGGGCTGTCGGAGGGGTCCCCCCCCTCCCAGGAGATGCACACCGGTTGGGAACGGCTTCCGATGAGCTGCCGCGGTGGATGAGGTGCAGGTGCAATCCCAACGGTTATCGTGCGCACGGAGCCGAGACGCTGACCCTTTGCCGGGAGGACAAGGAGCGTTCTCACACGCACCCGGGGAACCCACGGGGGCCGCCAGGGGGCACGGGGCAACCCGAGGGTCCATGAGCAGGGCAGGCCCTGGACACGCCTGACCAGCCGGGCGACAAACCTGGGGTGCAGGCAGGGACGTCCCAGGTGCAGGCAGGAGGGCCGAGTGGGACGGGAAGGAGGGTCACCCTGCCCAGCACCCACTGCCCACACGAGGCCCGGGGAGGGGGCTTCTGTGCCGGGGCTGTTTGGAAAAGGCGAAAGAAGACGAGGCAAAGAAAGAAAAGAAAACAACCAGGCAGCCCACGCCGTGCCGGCTGCTCTGCACGGGAAGCAGAAACTGACATCTGCTTCCTGACCCCATGTCCTTGGTCTGGGTGCCGGCAGCGGCCCCCCAGGGGCGGGCGGGCGGGCGGGCGGGCAGGTGGCCGCGGCTGACCTGGGGGTCCAGCCACCTGGCTCGGGGGAAAAGCTGGCTCGGGGCTGGCGGGTCAGGCGGCCACCTCCAGGCTGGGGGCTGCTTGAGCCTCTCTCTCCCCGGGGAGCCGTGGGTGGTCCCCTCGTCCCAAGGGGCCAAGGGCAGGCTGGCAGGGAGCCTCGCAGACCTGGGGGTGACAGGCTCCCTCTCGGGGTGTATGGGCGTGACGGGAGCGTGTTCGGTTGGGAAGGCCCGCGTGGTCGGCCTCCCAGCCCTGGGCCCCTGACCTGTGTCCCTCCCGGGTGTGGGTTGGGGGTGGGGCCCCCCGTGCCCCCCCAGCCGTGGGACCCGGACGGCCGGCACCCAGGGAAGGCGCCGCGCGGGTGCCCCAGAAGTGTCGGGGTGCTGCCGGCGGCCGGTGGCAGGGCCGGCCGGGAACATGGCGCCTTCCCTCCAGCCGGAGCCTCCCCGGGAAAGTCGGGGGCAGTGCAGCGTCAGCAAAGTTGTGCGTGTTTTTATCATGCTGCGAACACGCGGCCGGGGCGGGTGATAAGCGTGAAACCGACTAGGAGGCTGTCAGTCTCAGTTTGAGGGTTTAGAAATATTGGGACGAATAATTAGATTTCATATCGTTACCGCAGCACCCATGGCAGGATCAGGCAGATTAATTTTTTTCACCTCCTCCGCTCATTAATATTCATTAGAGACGAGGGAAGGCCGAGGGGGGGAGGGAGGCCCCGGCCGCCCAGCTCGGGCGCGGCAGGGACGCGGGAGGCGCCGGCCACTGCCTTTGCGCCAGGCCCCCGCCCACCCCCAGCCGTGCCCGGCGGCGGACACCCCGTGCGAGCCAGCAGGGGGCCCTGCCCCTGCCCCAGCGAGAGTCACCGTGGCGCCTGGGAAAAGTGGGGTGCCCGCCCAACACCGGCCTGCCCGAAGCAGACGCTTTGGGGGAGATGCCACCCCAAAGTGACGTTGGGTGTCACTTGCTGTCCTGGGCCAGGCCCGGCACGGCCCAGAGGCGCCGCCCGGCTCCCCCCACCCCGTCCTCCCAGGCCAGAGGGAGAGGAGAGCGGGGGTGGCAGGGCCGGGGCGCGTCACGTGCGGGCGCCGTGCCAGGTGGGTGTCACACAGGTCACGACCGACCTCCCAAGGCCCTGGGAAGGACGGTCACGGAGGTGGGAGCTGGCAGGTCGGGGACGTGGGGAGAGGGCGGCATCGCCCGATCGCAGATGAGAAACCTGGGACTGGGAGGGAGGTCATGCTGGGACGGTCCCCGGCCCACCAGCTGGCTCGTCTTGGTCCCGCCTGTCCTGTGACTGAGCCACCTGCAGGTGACACAGAAGCCTCCTGCCCCGCTGGCCAGGCCAGGCCGCCCCGACCTTGCCAGGAGTTGCTGCCAGGCGTCCCCGGCCCCAAGGCCTTATCCCGCCGGCCCCCGGGTCTGCCGTGTGCGGGGTCCGCAGTGGGGAGGCCAGGCCTGGACGGGACCCAGCCCTGCAGTCCACGCGGTCCCCACGCTCGTGGGCAAAGCCCGGGAGAGCTGAGGGGCTCAGGCCTAGCAAGGGGGTGCCCAGAACCCCACTGGGGACACCCTGCACTCCGGCAGCGGCCAGCCGACCGCCTGCGCACAAGGGTGCACAAAACTGTCCCCTGCGAGCAGCATTCCCAGGTGGCAGCAGGGGACACCGGTCTCGCGGTCCCAGGTTGTGACGTGCAGCGTCTCTCGTTACAAGGATGTATCTGTACAGCATAAAAACTGAGCGGGTTTGCAGAAAAATCGCCAAGCGAGGACGTGTGCACGCCTCTCGCCGCGGCACCCAGGCGTGCAGTTTGGGGCCACCACGAGGGCGCCGGGGCTTAGGAGGGGTCTGAGGCCGGCGGGGCAGCGGCAGCCACCCCCACCCTCGGGGGCCGGGATTCTGCCTTGTCCCCTCCACGTCTGGCCCAGCGCCTGCCCCACCCAAGCCCTCCTGGGCACCAGGCTGCCTCGGGACAGGGGTCACGTGCGCTTCCTCTGCTTCCGGGCTGGGGGCCAGGGCCTGGGGGGCGGGGGCGGGGCCGCCTGGCCCGAGTGTCTTCCCTTCCAGGCTCTCAGCCTGAGCCACAGAGGGACAGCCCGGCATGGCCCGAGGTGGTGCTGGTGCCAGCTCCTCTCTCTCCCCACCCCGTGCCTCGGTTTCCCCGCCTGTGCAATGGAGCAGAAGGCACTACCTGCTCTCCAGGGTGGCCATGAGGCTGGGGGGCTAGGAGTTGACCCAACACAACGCCACCGTTCCCTGCGGTCCACAGCAAAAGGGGTGGGTGCTAGGCCAGCCTCAGGGAGGGGGCGGCCTGGGGGGACACGGAATTCCGTGTCTAGGTGGGTGTGGGTTGCCCCCGGCCCACGGAGCGCATCTTGGAGGCCGTGGGCCCTGTGGACAGGCCCACGCACGGAGGACCGTGGCCCCCAGGGCGAGCAAGTGGGCAGGGGGAGGACGCAGACCCGAGTGTGAAGTCAGCCTCCGCCCGCCACTCACCGGCTGTGTGACCTTGGCCAGGCCGCTTGACCTCTCTGGGCCTGGTTCCAAAAGAACGCAGCGCCCAGCCAGGGAGGGCCCCCACTCCCCACTGGGCTCCTGCCTCCCACAGCGTGAGGGCAGCCGCCCCCCCACCCCACCCCCGGCCCTGGCGCCTGTCTCGTGGGCGCCCCACGTGCGCGGAAGCCCCCCGCCGCGCGACTGACGCCCCTGTTCTGCCCCCAGAGCCCAGCCCTGACCCTGCTGTTGGCGGACGAGGCCTGCTGGCTGAGCACGCTGCCCCGGGCCCTGACCCAGGCCGAAGCCAACGCGGAGATCTACAGGAAGGGTCGGTATCACGCGGCGCCGCCCCTGCCGCGGCCTTCCGGAAGGTGGGGGCCCGGCTCCTCTTCCCTTAAAGGAAACCGGCCCGCTTGTCGGGGAGGGGGGACAACAGCAGGGTCTGGGCCGGCCCCAGCGTCTGAGCAACGCCTGTCGGGGGCCGGGTGCGGGACCGGGCCCTCTCCGGGAGACAGAGCTGCAACCGAGGCCGACACCGGGGCCCCTGCTCCTCCTCCCAGCCTGGCCCAGCCTGTCTCAGGGGCTCCAGAGACCACAGGGCCAGAGGCAGGGCCCCGAGGGCCCGGCTGGCACAGGAACCCCGGGAGGACGGCGTTCAAGCCCGCCTGTGTCCCTACCCACCCTGTGGGGCCTTGGTCAAGTCCTTCGTCTCCCTGAGCCTCTGTCTGTCTACCTGGAAAATGGGCTCGAGGCCCAAGAGCTTCTGCCCTGTCCAGCGCCCTCCCTAGCAGCCCCCTCGGCCGTGGGGATGCCCCAGTCCCCCCCCCCCGCCCCGGGGGTGCTGACCCCGGGGAGACTGAGGCACAGCCTTCCCAGCCCGTGGGACTCAGGGTCAGGGCTGGGGGCCCCTCCCTACAGACGAGGAGGCGGCTGTGATCAGTCGCTATCCGCGCCACAGGGCTCGCTCTGCCAGGGTGTCCTGGACCACGGCCAGGGAGTGGCCCTGCCACATGTCCCCAGGGAGGCAGGCCCCTCAGAGCCACAGGCCGCTGGGGGCGGGGGCAGGGGCTGTCCCTGTGAACGGCCCCCCATGCCTCGCGGGGTGGGGGGGACGGTGTGCAGAGTGGGGTTCCGCGGGACCTGGGCCAGGGCCTCACCCCGAGTGCCTGTGGGCAGAGGGCATCCCGGGCCCCACACCCCACCGAAGGACCCAGAGGGAGCCACGAGGAGAGGCCGTGAGGAGCGGCCGGCGTGGGTTGCATGCCCGGCTGGGACGTGGGCCGGTGTGCACCGCCCTTCCTGCCCAGGCCTCCCGGCAGGCACTCAGAAAGGACAGGGCCCTTGCAGGGCCACGCTGCCCCTGGGGCGCCCCAAAGGCCCTCTGGGCGTGGCCAGCGTCCACCTGCCAGCGGGGTCCCCTCCTGCGTGCAGGGCCGCTGTGCCCGTGGTGGGCGGCGGCGGCTCCGCACTCCCACCACTCCCAGGGACGCACAGCGGCCGCCGCGCCAGGAGCCAGATGCCGCCGCTCAGCCCGCGCTCCGCTGGCCGAGGCTGCCCCCTGCAGGCCTCTGCGGGAGCCGCAGCCGACTCACCCCCGGGCCGGCGGTCTCTCCCTGCGGCCCTAGTGGCTGCCCAGGGTCTCCCCCGGTTGCCGCCTGCCCTGCGCGTGGCCCTCCCTGGAAAACGCGATCGGGGCCCTCCCACCGGGGCGGGCGCGGGGCTGGAGGCCGAGGGATCAGTCAGGCCTGAGCGCCCTGCCCGGGACCACCAGCCTGGCCCCTGGGGCGGCAAACCGGCAGCGTGCCAGCCACAGCTGTAGACCCGGCGTGAGGCGTGGCCACTCCCCGGCCGTGGCCTTCACGCGACCTCCACGAAGGCCCCAAGACCCTTGTCTTTAAGATGGGGGGGCCCCACAGGACAGGAGGGTCAAAGGGCAGTGCCAAACCCACTAGCCTGGTCCTAGCGACACGGATGCCTGTGTCCCTGCAGATGACGCCCTCTGGTGCAGGGTCACCAAGCCGGTGCCCGCGGGCGCGCTCCTGAGCGTGCTCCTCTCGGCCGACCCTGGCGGCGCCCCCAGCCACCCTGTGAAGCAGGAGCCAGCAGAGCCCGCGTGCCCAGCCCCCGCCCCCACGCACAGCGACATCCAGCTCCTGCCCCAGCAGGCCGGGATGGCGTCCATCCTCGCCACAGCCGTCGTCAACAGTGAGTGTGCCGCCGTGTCCCCGGGTGTCCCCGCCCCCGGCACAGGGCTGCGGTGCTGTCCGCAGGCTAACGACCCACAGCACAGACCTGCCCCTGCCGGGCTGGTGGGGCGGCCACCAAGCTGAGGGGCTGGTGGGGCAGGGAACACACTGCAGGGGGGTCCGGGGCGGCTGAGTGGGCCCTCCGAGGGGGGACCCAGGCTGCCAACACCGAGAGGAGAGGCAGGGAAGGGAGGTCCACATGGTCACCCCGAGTGACCGCAGGGAGCCGGCTCTCTAGAGACCGGGGCAGACCAGAGGGGTCTGTGGTGTGGGGGACGGGGGGTCCTGAGCCCGGGTCGCACCGTGGGAAAAGGTGGTGGGCGGGCTCCAGACATGGACCTGACTCTGCCCAGCCCTCCTGCCAAACCGGAAGGCCAGTGCCTCCACCGGATGGTGGGAAGCAGGGCGGCCCAGGCTCGGAGCAGAGCAGGCCCCGGGCCCAGCATCACTGACGCCCGGGGCCGGGAGATCCCACAGTGGGGCAGTCCTGTGCCCGCGGGGTGTCCAGTGGCGTCCCGGCCCGGGCCCGCTAGATGCCAGTATCACCCCCACCTCCCAGCTGTGGCAGCCGAGGTGGCTCCAGCTGTGGCCACACGTCCCAGGGAGACAAAGCCCTGCCGTGGTGCGGAGCCCGTCGCCAGCGGCTGTCTGAGCCTCAGGGGCGGGACCCGCTCATCCCACGGGTACCCCCGTACCACCTGTTGAGCCAGCAGTGCCGGGCACTGTCCTGCCCGGGCAGCCGCCACTCCAGGGACAGACGGGGCCTCACCAAGTGGGGACATGCAGTGGCAGAGGCAGCAGCTGGGGGCGAGTGCTCGGGGGACCCCATGGCTAGTCCGAGGCCCACATGGGGGCCACTCTGGGGGTCCCGGGGTGTGCGGGGCTTGGACCCCTCGGGGGACATGGACCTCACCCCAAGGTTTGGAGGTGGGAAAGTAAGACCCCGGTTTAGTATAAAATCTCTGTCTGGGCCGGGCACAGTGGCTCACGCCTGTCATCCTAGCACTCCGAGAGGCCGAGGCGGGAGGATCGCTCAAGGTCAGGAGTTCGAAACCAGCCTGAGCAAGAGCGAGACCCCGTCTCTACTATAAATAGAAATAAATTAATTTGCCAACTAATATACATAGAAAACATTAGCCAGGCATGGAGGCACATGCCTGTAGTCCCAGCTACTCAGGAGGCTGAGGCAGGAGAATCACTTGAGCCCAGCAGTTTGAGATTGCTGTGAGCTAGGCTGACGCCATGGCACTCTAACCTGGGCAACAAAGTGAGTCTCAAAAATAAAACCCCTCTTTCTGCCCGGTGGCCACCGCTGGGTCGCACAACTGGAAGAAAAGTGACCTTTCTGAGTTTGAAGCAGCCCAAGGCAGCCAGGCTTGGGGGGAAGCAGGGGTGAGCCTGGGGCTGAGGCGTGGCCGCCGGAGTGGACGGTGGTCAGCTCCCTCCCTGCGGGAGACGGGCCCACCGAGCATCCTGAGCCCCTGCCACAGAGGCCACTGAGGGACACAGGATGAGGCCCAAGGCCGTGGTCAGAGCTCCAGGGGGCCTGTGGACACTGGTGTGGGGGAGGGGCGCGTCCACAGGGACAGAGCATCGGGACAAGGGGGGGGGCCGCGAAGGGGGGAGGGGCGGCTGGGGTCTGCCTCGTCCAGGCCATAGCAAGGCTGGCCCTGGGAAGTGACCACGGTGCTTGGCAGCGTGATGGTCACCAGGGCAACCGCCGCCCAGTGAGAACGAGGCTCGCCGGGGACCGTGTGCTGGGGGAGCCCCAGGTCCTTTGTGCCCCTTTCCCCCTGGCTGCTGCGATGGGCAGCCGTGGCCCCGGCTCAACCCCTCGGGTCTCAGTTTCCCCCTCTGGGGCCCGGGGTTCCCACCAGTGCCCCGTCCCCAGGCAGCCGTCCCTGGAAGGTTTCACTGGGGAGGCCATGGTGAGCTGGGCGTTGTGTTCATGCGTCCACATCCCTGCCCGGCTCTTGCACAGCCGACGGGCCCGGCCTCTGCCCAGCTGGTATGCTGGGACCCAGCCCCCGTCAGACCCGGCTTAAAGCTGGGGACCCCACCACCATCCTCCTGGGCCTGTCTGTGTCCCATAGTGAGAGGCGAGGGTGGGTGCAGGTCACCCAGGCCGCACCGCCCAGCACAGGCCAGTGGTCGGGGCGTGACCACCCAGCCACGTCCAGGGCCCCCCTCTCCTCGTCCCACCCGGCAGGCACAGCTCCCGGCAACGACCTTGCAGGCACCAAAACACCTGGTCCCAGATCCCAGCTCAGGGCCTCAGCAGAGAGAACAGAACTGCCGGGGGCCCTGATAAAAGGGAACTCGAGAAACAGAACTAAGCCATACAATAGGAAGGAGATCTGAGTCAGAAAAGTCACCAGAAAAACTGCAGGGGAAGGAAGAGGCCACCCAACAGACAGGTACTTAAGTCCCTTAAAAGAGGACAAGGTGGGCCGGGCGCGGTGGCTCACGCCTGTCATCCCAGCACTCTGGGAGGCCGAGGCGGGCGGATTGCTCGAGGTAAGGAGTTCAAAACCAGCCTGAGCAAGAGCGAGACCCCGTCTCTACTATAAATAGAAAGAAACTAATTGGCCAACTAATATATATAGAAAAAATTAGCGGGGTATGGTGGCGCATGCCTGTAGTCCCAGCTACTCGAGAGGAGGCTGAGGCAGGAGGATCCCTTGAGCCCAGGAGTTTGGGGTTGCTGTGGGCTAGGCTGACGCCACGGCACTCAAAAAAAAAGAGGAAAAAGTGGACGACTAGTTGGCCGTGCGGGGAAGGGGACGGGGGACACCATTGGGGGACGCACATGAGACAAAGCAGGTGAGAAACAGGCACGGACTCGCCAGGGCAGAAACCAGATACCGAGGGCTCTCGAAACGCCCCGGCTTACGAGCCAGATAAGGGAGCCCAGGCCGGGGCTCCACACCAAGGTCAAGGCCAGGCACAGCCAGCCCCCCCGTCCTCAGCCAAGGGCGCTGGGGGGACCGGGGGCGGCACGAGCAGAACATTCCTTGACACCCTGCCGTGGAGACGCTGAGGACAGAGACGCGCTCGCCGCGCCTGTTAGGAGATCTCGCCAGCTGGGGAAACCACACCAAACCGTCCAGGCTCCCAGAACCCTGAAAAGTGACAAGCGGCCTGCTTGGGGGCAAACTTGGCAGATCCCCACAGTTGACAGTCAGTTGGTAGCTGGCACATAGCTGGCCAGGTGTGTGGGGGCGGGGCGGGGGGCGTCTGGGCCTCGCCGCCCCCCCCCCCAAGGCCACGCTCTGCCGTCCTGTGGCTGAGCGTTCAGGGATCGTGCACGTGGGTTCCCTGTGCAGCCCGTCACCCCGTACACCTGCGCACACGCCTGCACACACGTGTCTCCTCTTCCGTGACCTCCCAGGTCCCTCGGGTACACACGCCCGCTGCCTTCGCCTGCACTCGGCCATGCCACACTAGCATGTCCACGACCCTTGCAGGGTCCACTGGTGGAAGGCCCCTTGGGAGGCCACTCAGAGGCCCCGCTCCATCCAGAAGTCCCCAGGAGGGGACAGGACCATCAGAGGACAGTCGAGGAGGCAGTGCGGTTACAGCCGGGCAGCGCACGCGGTCGGTCAGGGCGAGGCCCTCACTCTGCCGCCGATGCCCCCTCAGCCGCGCCCACCTCTTCCTCCCCCCTCCCTCCCTCCCGCAGAAGACGTCTTCCCCTGCAAGGACTGCGGCATCTGGTACCGCAGCGAGCGCAACCTACAAGCCCACCTCCTCTACTACTGCGCCAGCCGCCAGAGCGCGGGCTCCCCGGCCACGGCGGCCGCGGACGAGAAACCCAAGGAGACCTACCCCAACGAGCGCATCTGCCCCTTCCCGCAGTGCCGCAAAAGCTGCCCCAGCGCCAGCTCGCTGGAGATCCACATGCGCAGCCACAGCGGTGAGTCCCTCCCCTACACACCCCCGCCCGCCCACTCCCCAGCCACTGGCATCGGGTGGACCTCCCATCCCACCCGGCCCTGCGTGCCCAGGTGCGAACGCCGAGCCACGCCCAGGAGGACCACGGTGCCGCTCGTTCCCCTGTGTGGTACCTCCCCCCCCACGAGGTCCCGGAGCAGGCGGTCCACGCACCCGTCCGATGCCCAGCTCGGGGGTGGGCTCTGGCTGCCGTCCCGAGAGACAGGAGTTTAAGGAGCCACCCCCACACACACAGCCCAGCACAGATCAAGGTCCCGGGGCCAGTGCCCGCCTTCCCGGTCGCTGGAGCCCGGGCAGGCCAGGCTGCTGGCGCCGCCCTCACTTGCGCGTGTTCTAGGGGAGCGGCCGTTCGTGTGCCTGATCTGCCTGTCGGCCTTCACCACCAAGGCCAACTGCGAGCGGCACCTGAAGGTGCACACGGACACGCTGAGCGGTAGGTGGGCGGGCGGATGGGCCGAGGGTCTGTGGGCCACACGAGTAGCCCCAGGGCCCTGACCACCGTGTGGCCCGCAGGTGTTTGTCACAGCTGTGGCTTCATCTCCACCACAAGGGACATCCTCTACAGCCACCTGGTCACCAACCACATGGTCTGCCAGCCCGGCTCTAAGGGTGAGATCTACTCACCCGGGGCCGGACACACCGCTGCCAAGCTGCCCCCAGGTGAGCTGGTTGGCCGAGGCCACTGAGGCCTCTTGGGTATCCGGGGAGTGGGGAGGGATGGGGTTGCCAACAAGGCAGGTGGGGGCCCATTGCAGCCGTGGCCCTAAACCAGCTGCGGGGGCTCACCCCTCCAGCTCTGGCCCAGCTGGCTCCTGCCCCAGGCCTGAAGTGGGCCCCTGTCGTCTCCCTGCAGACAGTCTGGCCGGCTTCCAGCAGCACCCGGCCCTGCACGGCCCGCTGGCCTCCCCGGACCTGGGTCTGGCGCCCGCCCTGTCACCAGGACTGGACAGGAAGGCGGTGGCGGAGGCCACCAACGGAGTGGCCCCCCAGAATGGGGGCAGCAGCGAGTCCCCAGCGGCTCCCAGGAGCATCAAGGTGGAGGCTGCGGAGGAGCCCGAGGTGGCCCGCGCCGCCCCGGGAGAGCCAGGGCCCCAGGCCCCGTCGCGGACCCCATCGCCACGTAGCCCCGCCCAGGCCAGGGTGAAGGCTGAGCTGTCCAGCCCCACGCCGGGCTCCAGCCCAGTGCCCGGGGAGCTGGGGCTGGCCGGAGCCCTCTTCCTGCCACAGTACGTGTTTGGGCCTGACGCAGGCGCGGCGCCCCCGGCCCCTGCGCCCCCAGCCTCGGAGATCCTAGCCAAGATGTCTGAGCTGGTGCACAGCCGGTTGCAGCAGGGCGCGGGGGGCGCACAGCCAGGACTCTTCGCGGGGACCCCCAAGGGCGCCACGTGCTTCGAGTGCGAGATCACCTTCAGCAACGTCAACAACTACTATGTGCACAAGCGCCTCTACTGCTCTGGCCGCCGCGCGCCCGAGGACGCGCCCGCCGCGCGGAGGCCCAAGGCGGCCCCTGTCCCGGCGCGCGCGCCCCCGGGCCCGCCCCCGGAGCCCGACGCTGCGCGCTCGTCCCCAGGCCCCGGGGCGCGCGAGGAGGGCGCGGGCGGCGCGTCCACGCCCGAGGACGGCGCGGGCGGCCGGGGCAGCGAGGGCAGCCAGAGCCCCGGCAGCTCTGTGGACGATGCGGACGACGACCCCAGCCGCACGCTGTGCGAGGCCTGCAACATCCGCTTCAGCCGCCACGAGACCTACACGGTGCACAAGCGCTACTACTGCGCCTCGCGCCACGACCCGCCGCCGCGCCGCCCCGCGCCCCCCGCACCCCCTGCCGCGCCCGTGCGCACGCGCCGGCGCCGCAAGCTCTACGAGCTGCACTCGACTCCCGCCGCGCCCCCGGAGCCGCCGGCGTCGCCACGGCCCGCGAGCGCAAGCAGCGGCCCCGGCCCCGCGCCTTCGCCGGGCCCCCCTGCAGACGGCCCCATCGACCTGAGCAAGAAGCCGAGGCGCCAGCCCGCACCCGGGCCGCCCGCGCTGGCCGACTACCACGAGTGCACGGCCTGCCGCGTCAGCTTCCACAGCCTCGAGGCCTACCTGGCGCACAAGAAGTACTCGTGCCCCGCCGCACCGCCGCCCGGCGCGCTCCGCCTGCCCGCCGCCGCCTGCCCCTACTGCCCGGCTGGCGGCCCCGTGCGCGGGGACCTACTGCAGCACTTCGGCCTGGCGCACGGCCTGCTGCTGGGCGCGCCCCTGGCCGGCCCGGGGGCCGAGGCCCGGACACCGGCCGAGCGCGGCCCCCCGCCCGCCGCCTCGTCCTCGCCCTCGCCAGCCACCTCTCCGCAGCCCGGGCCCCGCGGCCCCGGGGACGGCCCCGGCCCCGAGCCCCCGGAGCCGCCGCCCGGCCGGGCCAGCAGCAGCCCGCTACCTGGCCCGCCCGCGTCGCCACCGCCACCGCCGCCGCAGCCCTCCCTCTCGGACAAGGGCGTGCAGACCCCCGGCAAGGTCGCGCCTGCGCCCGTGCCCAACGGCAACCACAGGTACTGCCGTCTGTGCAACATCAAGTTCAGCAGCCTGTCCACCTTCATCGCCCACAAGAAGTATTACTGCTCCTCGCACGCCGCCGAGCATGTGAAGTGAGCGCTACACTACAGACTGGAGAAGCTTTGCACGCCCGTCGGGAGCAGGGCGCCCCGCCCGGCCGGGACTCCCGCTCCCGGGAAGCTCACCAAGCACAGGCCTCAGCAGAGGGGGCTGCCGGGGGGAAGCGCCCGCCCGGACCCTTGGCACTTAATAAAGAAGTTCAGTTTGATGAGCACAGTGGCGGAGCAGCCTGGTTCTCTGAGCAAGCAGAGGGGCCCTGGGGCCTGCACAGCCAGAGCCTGGGTGCCCTGCGTGTGCCCACCGCCACCCCCAGCTTGCACGCAGGCCGCTGCGGGAGCCACGCGCTGGTGGTTGCGAGAGCTGCACGGAGCCCTGGCTCAGTCTGAGGCTGCGGTGCACGCACTAACCACTGCCCTGCCCGGCTGCCCTGGGTCGCCTCCCACCCCTGCCCGGCCCCACTGCTGCCTCCCTCCAGGGTCCAACCAGCAGCGCCGGCTTGGCCACCAGACACCAAAGGGGAGGGTGTCATTGTGGCCTGGCCGGACATCCTTCCACTTACGTGGTCTCTAGGCCTGGATGTCACGTGTCCAATCTCAGACTGCCAGGGATTCCAGGGAGGGTGTGTCACGGGGAGGGTGAAGCCCTGTGGTCACCAAGGCTGGGACGAGGGCAGGGCACTGGGGGACCAAGGCCCAAGAGGGTCTCCCGGCCAGGAGGGGGCAGGTCCCGACACAGCACCGGCAGGTGGACCCTCCCTCTGAGAGCCAGGTCTGGTGGCACCTCTGGTGGCTGGGTCCCAGAGCCGGGCACCCCCCCCATCTGCCCTGCCCCCACTGGGCTGTGGGTACTTCGGGGAACACGGCCGACCACAGTCTAGCCACAGCCATGGCCTTGCCACTCTGCCGCTGGCTGGTGGGGGCACCCTCCAGCCTGCCCTTTTGCTGGAGGACAGAGACACCTGTCCATCTCCAGCTTTGCTTGAAGTAGCCACGTGTCTTCCAAACGGTTTTACCCAGCGGCTCAACGGCAAATGCAAGCGGACACTGAGCTGTAGCCTTTCTCTGCCCCAGGCGCCCTGAGGCTCCGCAGCCTGCTGGCAGGTCTTCCTCCCACCCAGCCCCTGGGTGCGGGTGACGGGCTCAGGGACTGGGTGGGGACGGGAACCAGTGGTCTCCCATGCCCTTGTCCACCAGCCCTGCTCATCTGACACTGTCTCTCGTCTAACCAGACAGGGCTCTGTGGCCAAGGCCACTGGACAGACAGGGTTCCCGCTCTCCCAGGTGGGCCTGGGGACCACACCCAGGCTTCCTCCCACCTCTGTCCAGGAAGCCTGGCACCCCTGTCCCGGACCCCCCCGCACCTGCCCCCACCAGCTGGTTCTCTCCCGAGCCGTTCCTGGACCTCCTCTCAGAGTCTCTCCACGCTCCCTGCATGGGCACACGGACTCCTGCTCCCTGACTCTCTGTCAAGTCTGGCCACGCCGCCTCTGGGCCCCAGACCTGGCCACACTGCCCTGGGACATCCCCTCAGGTGTCCCTCCAGGGCCTGGACGTGTCCACGAGTAACTGCATCCCTCACACCTGTGTGGACGTCCCCACCAACCCTCTGTCCCTGGAGCCTGGCTCCCTCACCGTCCACCGCCAAAGCGACTCAGTGTGGCCCAGACCCACTGCCCTCCAATCACAGGCTCTGAGGTCAGCCCCTGACACCCCTTCACCCCAATCACAGGCTCTGAGGTCAGCCCCCCACACCTCTCCCCTCCCAGGCTTCTCCCCTCCCCCACGCCCAGTCCCTGCAGCTGTGCCCCACACTGTCCCGCCAACTCCCTCTCCCTGAGCAGGCTCTGAGCAGTGACACCACACCACACACTCGCTACACCCGGCACGGGGCCACAGCACACGGCCACAGCCCACAGTCTCCAACCTTGCCGTCCCCTGCATCCTGCGTGTGACCAACGCTGGTCACAGAGCCGCACCCCTGAGCGCCTCGGACCCCTGAGTCTCAAGCCGCTCCCATCCTGGCGCCCCAGCCCTGCTGGTGACCCTCCTCCCCTCGAGGCTGGCCCGAAAGGCCCCTGGTCTGCCCCAGGGCCTGTGGGCAGGGTGGGCCTCGGAGCGGGAGCCGGGGCCAGGCTGGCAGCGTCCCTGCAGGGTCAACCCACCCGCCCCCGAGTCCCTCCCGCCACTGGGACACAGATGCCCATGAGAGGGACGCAGGGCCACCTCGCTCTGCCGGGCACAGTGTCCGGCCTCCCGGCCACCCTGCGGTCAGGTGCTCCACCCACTCCATGAGTGAGGCCTCCAGGGTCAGCTGGGCCAAGGCATCGCCACGGCCACATGGGTCTGCCATCTGTCACGTCCACACCTGCCTGCCTGCTTCCAGCGCGTTCCCACCACTGGGCCTACCTGGGCGCTGGCTCCCCCCACCCCATCCCCGGCTTGCAAGAGCCCAGGCTGAGCAGGACAACGCCCGCCCCAGCTGCCTGGGGGGCGGGAGGGGCGGGGCCCTGCTGCTGGGCAGTGTGTCTGCCACGCCCAGGACCCCAGCATGCAGAGCAGGGCGTCATTTCTGGTCCTGGGGGGGGCCCACTCTGAGAGCCCCCTGCCCCCACCCCCTCCTGCAGACCCCTGAGGAAAGCCTGACTTTGGACTCGCTGCAAGTGGCGCCTCAGGCCACCCGGGGGCAGCAGAGGCTCGTGTGCGCCGGCCACGGTGCCTGCCCACCCGTCCCAGTGCACAAGCCTCCCTGGGGGGCAGGGAAGGCAGCCCCCCACCCCTGCCCGCCATCAGCACCAACGTGCTGGAGCAGCCCTGTCGCCCGGAGGAGCTTGACCGCCTGGCTAGGGCCTGGGGCGAGGGGCTGCAGCAGGGGAGAAAGAGGGTGGCCCCGGGCGGAATCCCGACCAGAACTGCTCATGGGAAGTCCCTGGAGCCGCTCCCTCTGGCAGCCATCCTGGGGCAGGGAGCAGGAGGCTCAGAGACAGAAGAGGACACACCCACACAGTCCCCATCTGCCGCCAGGGTCCCCTCTGAGCCCGGGCCTCCCTCGCCCTGCCGCAGCCCTGCCCTTCCCTCCAGGGTGCTCCCCCTGCACCCGCTGGGCAGGGTTAGGTTCTGGGGGTGCAGCCGGCCCAGTTCCCCAGAGCACTCTTCTCCTGGGGCTGCCTGGTCCCCGACACCTGAGCCAGTGGAGAAGACACATTCCAGGGCACCCCGGCGGGTCCAGGCCCCGGGAATCTGCGTTTAGCGAGCTCCCAGCAGATTCTACCCCAGACCCCAGCACCTGGCCCCGGCAGCCTCCCGCAGGTGCACGCTCAGCCCGGGGCCAAGGAGACCTGCGCTGGCTGGGGCGGGGCTGCACCCAGGCCCCCGCCCAGGGGCCGCCCGCCACGTTCCTGGGCGGAGTGCGCGTTCCCCAGCCCCGCTTCTCTCACCCCGAAGGATCCTGCTCTGAGGTTCATCCGGCTCTCAGGTGAGCGCCCTGGGGTTCTGCGGCTGAGCAGGGCAGCCGCAGACGGTGGTTGGTGCCTGGAAGGACGGGAAGAGCGGGTTCCAGGAGAATGTAACACGGGGGGTCAGGGAGAAGGACAGGGAAGCGGCTCTGGGCCTGAGAGGGGGAGGTCGAAGGCGCCTCAGTGCCCTGGAGGTGTCCTGGGCATTCCTGTTGCTCCCTGTCGAACCCCAAGCCCCAGGCAGCCCGGAGAAGCCGGAGCAGGCAGGCCTGGCACCCCAACTCGGGACCCCCAGAGGTCACTGGCCAGGAGGGGGGTATGTCACCAGCCTGCGGCAGAACACGCGGTGCCAGAGCCTGGGACACAAATGCTGCACGCCTGGCCACACGCCTCGCCTAGAACAGCTCAGGGGCTGCAGAAGCCATAGGTTCCCCGCACACCCAGTGGGCGGTCGCTGCGCAGACGGAAGGCGCCAGGTGGCAGCCGTGCGAGGGGCAGGCGGCTCCAGGCCCCCCCCCAAGAGCCTCCTGGCAGCCGGGCCGACCGCCGTTAAGCCTGGCCACCCCGAGAAGAGGGCTGGCACAAATGGTGCGCTGGGCAGACCTCCTGGCCCACACACACCCTGCACACGTGCGTGTGTCTGGCGTGCGCACCGGGGAGGGAGGCCGTTGGCGACGCGTGTGCTGACTTGACCAAACGATGCCCCGCGGTGCGGCCGTGTGTCCCACCAGCCGTTCTGAGAGCTCCTGCTGTTCCTCTGGTCATGGCTCATACGTGGTTTTGCCTGAATTTTTCACGCGTGCCAACACGGTAGGCTTGGCACAGAGGATGGACAGCACCCTGAACCCCACCTTCGGTGGCAGGCGGGGCACTGGCGTTCCTCCTCGCACAGGCCGCGTGCAGAGGTACGGCTCACAGCTGCCTCGCTTTTGCTGAGCAGAGTGACCGGCTTTTTCATCTTGGAAAGCTACAGATTGTTCCACTCTGTGTACGGCGGGCCAGGGACGGGAAGTGCCGGCACTGGCAAGTTGCCACATCCCTCCGTCCCCGCCCCCCCTGCACGCGGAGCTCCGCTCCAAGTAGCCAAGAAGGAGCCGGCAGAGCCCAAACTCGAGATCTTTCCTGCCGTTTCCCAGTTCCCGAGATGGGGCCAGATTGTGCCCTGTCACGTCCCATTAACAAGGTTCTCCCTGGGAGAGGCTACTATGCTCCTCTTTCCCCTGAGTCCTGGAACAAGAAGTCAGCAGGGGCACTTGCTCCGGCTCTCTGGTCCACTCTCCTCATTCCTCGAGGATGCAGTTCCACTTCCCCATCTCATGGCGAGATCTCACCTTTCCCCCTCACCTGCTGACAGAGCTCTATGTTTGCACATTTCCCCTTCTCTGAATGATACAGTGTCTTTTTTTTATTCCATCATATTACGGGGGTACACAGGTTTAGGTTACATACATTGCCTTTGCCCCACCCGAGTCAGAGCTTCAAGTGTCCATCCCCCAGACGGTGCACGCCGCACCCATTAGGTGTGAATACACCCATCCCCCCACCTCCTCCCACCTGCCCAACACCAGACGAACGGCATTACTATATGTGCACGTAAGTGTTGTTGGTCAGTTAATACCAATTTGATGGTGAGTACATGTGGTGCTTGTTTTTCCATTCCTGGGATACCTCACTTAGCAGAATGGGCTCCAGCTCTGTCCAGGGTAAGACAAGAGGTGCTAGATCACCATGGCTTTTTGTGGCTGAGTAGAACTCCATGGTATACATATACCACATTTCATTAATCCACTCGTGTACTGATGGGCACTTGGGTTGTTTCCACATCTCTGCAATCGTGAATGGTGCTGCCATAAACATTCGAGTGCAGATGTCTTTTTCACAGAATGTCTTTTTCCTTTGGGTAGATGCCCAGTAGTGGGATTCTGAGAGTTCTTATCTTTCATCGGTGCTGAGAAATCCTCAGTCATCTTGTGTGGATGCTGCCGCTCCCCCGTCTCTGCCTCCGGGGCTGTTCAGAGTCAGCTTCCCTCCTTCTCTGCCCTGTGCCTCTCAGGTCCCCTTTCCAACTGTCCCCTCCTCTCTGCTGGGTCACTCCTCATCTATTTTGCACTCAACAAACTCCCTCTTCATCTGCGTGTTTGTTATCTGTTTGATCTGTCCATGATATTAGTGATGGAATATTTTTCATTTCTAAAATTGAAAAGGCACGTTCTGATGATGTTGCTGATGGTGATGATGGGGATGATGATGGTGGTGATGGTGATGATGATGGTGATGATGATGGTGGTGATGGCGATGATCATGATGGTGATGGTGGTGATGATGGTGATGGTGGTGATGGTGATGATGATGGTGGTGATGGCGATGATCATGATGTGTGATGGTGGTGATGATGGTGATGGTGGTGATGATGATGGTGGTGATGGCGATGATCATGATGGTGATGGTGGTGATGATGGTGATGATGATGGTGGTGATGGCAATGATGATGATGGTGGTGATGATGATAATGGAGGTCATGATGGCGGTGATGGTGGTGATAATGAAGGTGATGATGATGGTGGTGATGGTGGTGATGATGATGATGGTAGTGATGATAGAGGTGTTGATGGTGGTGCTGGTGATGATGATCATGATGATGGCAGTGATGATGACGATGATGATAATGAAGGTCATGATGGTGGTGATGGTGGTGATGATGATGATGATGAAGGTGGTGATGAAGATGAAAAGAATAATTAAACTACCAAACATTAACCGCTGTGGCCTGCACTGTGGTTCCATGCACATACCTCTGGCAGGTCTGTTCGTGCCTCGCGATCGTTGGGACTGAGCTCTCCAGACAGTGCTCAGCACACCCCCCGCTCCCCTCAGGAGTCAAAAGGCCACATCCCAGATCACCAACGTCTGCTCTTCCCTTAGGGTTTGTGTTGAGTATCCATGTGACACTCTCATTGGTTTTTTTCTTTTAAGTTCCACTGTGTTTTGTTTTGTTTTTGAGACAGAGTCTCACTCTGTTGCCCGGGCTAGAGTGCCGTGGCGTCAGCCTAGCTCACAGCAACCTCAAACTCCTGGGCTCAAGCGATCCTCCTGCCTCAGCCTCCTGAGTAGCTGGGGCTACAGGCATGTGCCACCGTGCCTGGCTAACTTTTTCTATATATTTTTAGTTGTCCAATTAATTTCTTTCTATTTTCAGTAGAGACAGGGTCTCGCTCTTGCTCAGGCTGGTTTCGAACTCCTGGCCTTGAGTGATCCACCTGCCTCGGCCTCCCACTGTGTTTTTTTTTTATATATATAAATGATCGGTGAAATTTGAAAATAGCTAAGAAAAAGGAAACCTGTTCTCACAATCATAAACAATGCAGCACAGAACACACCAAATCCACTTTCATGAAACATCTCTGTGGCGGCCTGGGGGAATCTGGGTTTCCTCTCATATCACAGGTTTGTGTTTAGGCGGCTTCTGTTCCAAGGCTGCTGTCACCATCTGTCACCAAACCTCAGGTCTGGAGGCTGCACGAGGGTACAGGTAGACACCATGTGCAGCAACTGGGAATGCCGGTGCCTCATATGCACAGTCTAAGTAATTACTGTGTTTAGTGTTGTAAGTGCCATCGAACATTTATGTTTTACATGACATTACAAATCCTTTCCATTTGCATGAGGAACACTGGTCTAAAGGAGCAGCCTTTTCTCATTTTTATGGCATATGTGGAGAAAAAAACAGCAACAACAACAAAAAGAAAAATAATAAAGAAAAAAAAAAAAGAAAAAGTAAAATGAGCAGCCTGCTCCCAAGCTGCCCCTGGAAGTCGGCCCTGGCTGGCCCAAGTCCACGCTGACTCTGCACAAGGGCAGCACTGGTTTCTTTGGCTGCCTAGCAGCTTTAAGAGTTGGTAATTTCAAGGCCGGTGCGGTGGCTCACGCCTGTAATCCTAGCACTCTGGGAGGCCGAGGCGGGCGGATTGCTCGAGGTCAGGAGTTCGAAACCAGCCTGAGCAAGAGTGAGACCCCGTCTCTACTAAAAATAGAAAGAAATTAATTGGCCAGCTAAAAATATATAGAAAAAAAATCAGCCGGGCATGGTGGCGCATGCCTGTAGTCCCAGCTACTCGGGAGGCTGAGGCAGGAGGATTGCTTGAGCCCAGGAGTTTGAGGTTGCTGTGAGCTAGGCTGATGCCACGGCACTCACTCTAGCCTGGACAACAGAGTGAGACTCTGTCTCAAAAAACAACAACAACAAAAAAAAACAGTTGGTAATTTCAGAAAATGCCAAAACTGTTATATAAAATGCAGCTGTCTACAGCTGTCTGCTGGACTTTGGAAGAATGCATTCATCCCCTCCCCTGACATCCTGGGAGGACCCCGTGCAGCCCGGAGGGCCTGGGGCTCAGTGACTCAGTGGCTGGTGTGATGGCTGGGCTGGGAGTTACAGAGTCAGGGAATGGGGGGATCAAGGGCCCCACGGTGCCACGTCACGTTTATGTGTCATTCTCAATGGACTAGCAGGATTTTCTTTATGATGGGGGTGGGGCTCCCCAGGAGGATGGCAGGGAGGTGGCGGATGAGGAGGAGGCGGCCGGGTGGTGGCCCAGGGCCTCCTGGGGGGAGGCTGGGGTAGACACCTCTGGTCCTGGGGGGGCAGCTCTTGCACCTGCAGGAACCAGAGGCCACCTGCAGAGAAGGGTGAGGGTCCCCAGGCCACTGTCTTTCATACACAGGCCATGTCTGTGCTGGACAACGGGCCGGAGGGGCCGCACCCTCAGCCCAAGCTGGGGTGCAGCCAGATCCCTGGCTCAGGGTTGATGGGGGAGGGGCAGAAGGCGGCCGTCTTCGGGGATTAGGTCGTTTGTTCCCATTCCTCGTTACCCAGAGGCAGGCAGAGCTCTGTTGACCCCGGTGACATCCAGACAGGTCTAGAGGTGAGAAGAGAGAGACGTGAGGTGCTCCTTCCCCGGGTAGGCGTGGAGTGGAGACCCCGGCCCGCACCTGCGTGGCTCCGAGGAGCCCCGTGCCGTGGGCTCGGATGCTGACACGCTCTTCCGCCAGGCAGGAGTCTCGGCACCTGCCCCCCACTGGCTTCTGAGTCTAGTCCTCAGAATTCCGTCTTCAACGATATCTCTGATGAGAACACAGCGGGGAAACGCAGCTGGCGCCCCCGTCCCGGCCCCCACACTGAGCACAAGGCGTCCCCACAAGGCAGACGCGCAGGCCAAGGAACCAGGGGGCACTGGCCGCTGCGCCACAGCCTCGGGTCCCCAAATCCAGACTGAAAACGCATCTGCCCCCCCTGCCAGCCCGCACCAGCCCCGCCCCCCGCCCAGGTGTTCTGAGTGTGAGACTGGATTCTGGGCCGGGTCATGCGACCCCTCCGGCCCTGCCTGTGGTCCGTGGCGGAATGCGGTGCGGTAGGACGGGGCTGGCTTGGACTGAGGTCTTGGGGGCCAGGCAGGGCTGTCAGTGGTCCCAGGCCGCCCAGCGAGGCTCCGCAGGTGCCTGGAGCGCAGGGGCTGCTCCCTGCTGGCTGGGACCACATATCCCAGGGGCCTCCGCAGCCACGCAGGCGGGGAGGCAGGTTTCCTACGCTCAACCAGGGAGTGAAAGCGCCGGGGGGTCAGGCCACAGGCTCGCAGGGCAGCCGGACTCCTGCAGCGGACATGAACGTCCTGCGTCTTTCCAGGCGAGGCCCAGGCGGGTCCTGCTTGGAGCAGAGGCAACGCCACGGCAACGAGCTGACAGCTGCGCTCCCAGGTGCGCACGCCACGGATTCTAGTGCAAGCGGCAGACGTGGACAAACACTGGTCGGCGGAGAACGGCCCCAAAGATGTCCATGGGGTGTTTTTTGTTTTGTTTTTTGCTATTCTATTAGGTCAAGAGGTGTCCCTGTGTTCATCCTCAGGCCCGGGAATATCTGACCCCACACAGCAGAAGCGCGAGGGGTTGCAGGTGGAGCTGCGGTTGGGAATCAGCTGACCGAGGGGTGAGGGGATTATGCCGGATCACCCAGGTGAGCGCAGTGTAACCACGAGGTTCTCCTAAGCGGGAGAGGGGCGGAGGGACGGCCTCGGGAGGGCCTGGTGGCGGTCACGAGGAAGGAACGCCGTGGCCGCAGAAGCTGAGCAGGTAGGAGAGGACCCTGCTCTGGAACTTCCAGGAGTCAGCCCCGTCGACACCCTGGTTCAGCCCTGGGAGGTCCCTGCCGACCTGTGACCCTCGGAGCTGCGGGAATCGTTGTGTTGCTCTAAGACAGGGGTGTGGCTTTGCTCCAGCGGCCGCGGGAACCTCCGGCCACTGCGCCAAACTCGCGACATAGCCCCTGATGGGCCAGGGCTGGGCTGTGGGCGTCACCTCCTCCGAGGGTGTAGACATGTGCCTGGCCAGCTCTCCCCGTGCTCTTTGCCCTTTGCAGTAATAACAGGCAAACCAGACAGCAGCTCAGGGCAGCCCAGAAGGGCACACGGGATGCGTCACTCGCCAGTCACGGGCAAGAGGGGGGGAGGGGTACAGGAAAGTGAGGCCAATGCAAAATCAAACGGCTCCCAGTCTACGCCACGTGACGTCTGGGCGAGGTGAACGTGGAGTGATGGCTGGGAGCCTGGGCGCCCGGGGTGGGCGGTTCTGCCTCCTGTGGGGGTCCGGCGTAGGCAGGACATCAGCCCCGAGACAACAGTCACCAGATCAACCAAGAGTCGTTGGTGCATTCATGCTCCTGGTGAGCGTCCCACCAACAGCCCCGCACCTGAGGCGGCAAGTGCCTCCAGGTGAGGGAGGTGGGCGGAGCCTGGTAGACACCCAGCTGGAACCCAACGTCCCCCCAGGGCGGCTGGTGTGAGCGTATCTGCGTCTGAAAATGCCCTGTTTGTGAGCTTTATGGCCAGAGTGGCACAGAGCTAAGTCTTGCTCACTTTGCTCCATGTGATTGTTTGAGACATGCATCCATGTTCTGCCTCAGGGCAGTTCATCTGTGTTCGCTGCTGCGTAATAGTCCACGATGGGCTCAGACTACAGTATGTCTATCCACAGCCCTGGTGATGAGCTCCTGGGGGTGACGTTTTCTGGTGGGGAAAGAAACAGAGAGAGAGTGGGGCCAAACAACATGGCTTTATTGAGCGCTCCCGGGTGAGGTTCTCGGGTCCCAAGTGGGGGGCCCCAAGAAGTCCTGTCCATTTGGAGGGGGTTAGGGCTTTTATACTGTTTGCGGTGGTGGACCGGGGACTTTTGGCAGGAAGAGCTGGGGATTTTCCACTGTGACCTTCGGCGGTTACTGAGAAATAGGAGGGGCTGGCGGTATTTGCGGAATCCGGGAACCGATAACTTTCTTATCTGGGTGGACATCCAGGTGTTGCTGTTTTCTGCGGGGCCTGGCAGTTGTCCTTGGCGGGTCTGGTCTCGTGAGCCTTTTCTTTTTTGCTCTAGGGAGGGGAGGGGGCCCGCCACCAGCCTGACACTGGGCAGCTTCCAGTCTGGGGTATTGCGACCGAGGCTGCCCTGAGCACACCGGCTGAGTGGTGTTTTCATCAGCTTGGCCAAAAGAGGTGGTTTTTTAGGGCCCACTGAAGTCGGGGCCACAGAGACGAGTGGAGGGGGGCTTAGGGGGAGGGAAGGCCGTGGCAGAGGGGATGGCCACACCTGGGGCGGCCTGGAAGGGCGGGGAAGGCTGACTCTGTGAGCTGTCCTGGCACGAGAGGCTCAGTGTGCCCAGTGGACACAGGTCTCCCCGCCTCTGGCCACCCCCTCTGCTGTCCCCGGCCCGCCTCCCACACCCCTGTGCCTCCACCGCCAGGCGGCCCTCTGGGAGTTCTGCTCCACAGACAGCTCCTGGCTGCTGTCCTGCCCTTGTGGTGCTGAAATCACCCCGATTATCCCGCAGAGAAGCTTCGGCACCGAGTTTACTTGGAGGGGGACAGGCTCAGACGGCGTGGGTTGGAGGTACATCTACCCCAAAGCCTTCATCATGGGGAGGTGAAAACGGAGGTCTAGAGAGAGGGGACGTGGTTTGCCAAAGTCACAGGCCTCAGAGGAATAACAAAGGACAGCTGGGATTTATTGAGCACTGTCTGTATGCTTAGGCACTGCGCTAAGTGTTCACACACGGGCTGTCTCGGTCAGTCCACACCGCAAGCTTTGGACCCTGATATTTCACCCCCCTCGACAGAGGAGAAAACTCATCTGTCGCCAGCGGGGCCGGGGCTGGAGCCCACGTCTACAGCCCCACCCGGGGCCCTTCCTCTGCGACACTCCCGTACCCTCGATCTCGGTGGGTCTGTCGTCTCTCCTAGGACGGGACGGTGGTCAGAGCAGCATTAAATATCACCCCCACCGACATTGTAGACTGCGTTTGCCACCGCCACGAATTCTGCCCACAGCCACGTTTCACACCCTCTGTCTACCCCAGAGTCCTGCGCCAAGCAGGCCACCACCTGCAGCAGCCGAGAAACCCACGACATCTCCCCAGGTTTCGTAGCTTCTGTCCATGATCAGGACGGCTCACTGGCTACTTGAACATCCATTCGAAGTGGCGAGGGCTGCTGCTGCGTCCCTGCAGTGGGACGTCTGGCTGTTAAAAATGATGTCATGGAGAAGTATTCGTTGGCACCTAAAGATGTTTGCGATAGGCTGAGTGAAAAGGCAGAATGTGAATCACAGGTTGAATATTCTCTCCTGTTTGCACAATGTGTGCACATTTAATATTAACAGCAACCATTGATCGGGAGCTCACTGTGTTCCCGGCACCGCTGGCAAAGCTCCCCGGCATCTTCCATGGCCATCACGGCTACACCCACGTGGCAAGACTGCTATTGTCCCCATTTTGCAGAAGAGAAAGCAGAGTCTCAGAAACGAAGTGACAAGTTCGAGGTCACACAGCTAGTAAACACAGCAGAGCCGGGGTTGGAAATCTCTCCTCCTAGGAGGTTGGTGTCCTCGGGCCCGGGCCACGGTGGCCTCTCCTGCTCCCCAGGACTCCAGAAAAGCCCGAAGGGAGGAATGTACCCCCCAGGGACTGGGCTGCCTTGTCGTCTTTATGTGCAGCTGTAAGTGTGGGTGGATGTGTGATTAGAAAGATCATGGACAGTCCGTGTCCAAGGGCCTGCCTGCTCTTGGCGTCCTTCCTGGACTGGATCCCCAGGGCCAGGGCAGGCACAGCGGGAGGGGCTGCTCAGCTGTGCTTTCCAGCGGTGGGGTGGGGAGGAGCCATGGGGACACTTCCTAAGGTGTCAGACCCCAGGGGCTTGGCAGGTGTGTGAACACCCGGCTGGGGAGGAGGTTTTGCAAACCTGTTTGGCAGACGGCACCCCCCCCCAGGGTGTGCTCGTGAGGGCCCCAAGCACCCACACATCAGTGTGGCCACACCGGCCATGAAACCGTCAAACTATCTCCGCACCAGTTTTTCTCAGCTACCCCAACCCCCCTTGGCAGCTTCTAGACCTCTCCCGTGGTCCAGGAAACAAAGAGTTACTGTCTGGTCCCATAGCTGTGGCCATTCTGGTTGGTCAGTGGCCATGCATCTGGATGACACATCTTGAGTGTCACCCCTGGACATTTGGAGGCGACTGATCTCCCGTCAGGGGGCGTGAGCAGTGGCAGGTTACAGACAGAAAGGTGGGGAGTGCTCTGTGGACTTCAGGTGAGGGAGGTGCGGAGATATAAAGTTGTGTGTGAAGATTCGGAGGCAGGCTGGTTGCTTAGAAAGTTATTCCTGTATTCAGGCAGTGAACCTGTTAGCAGAGCTGGGCCCACGTGTGGGCGGCAATCTGTGGCCAAAGACACTACGGTCCACTCGCAGCTTTGGTTCTGTGGCCACGGAACCGGCCACCTCGAGAGTCGATGGTTAGAGCAGTCACCGTGTTAGTGTCCCTCGCGTCTGTCAGGCTGGCTGGGCTCAGCTGGGCGGCTCTTCTCCGTGTGCCGAGGGCCGGACGCCTGGGCCTCTGGCTGTCCACGAGGGTCTCCCTCCCGCAGAGCGGTTTGGAGGGAGCACAAATGAGGAAGCTTCCAGGCCTTGTTGGAGCAAGGCAACCCCTCCCCTGCATTCCGTGGGTTCCAGCAGTCACAGGGCCAGCCCAGCCGGAAGGGACACGAATCCCTGGGCTGGTGGCAGGCTGGGCAGGTTGCTGGCTGGGCCACGGTGGCCACTCCGGTCCACGTGGGCTCTGCACTGGCTGAGCTCCGCGGCACTGTGTCCCTGGGAAGAAACTCCAGGCCCGGCAGTAAGTCCAGGCCAGGAGCGGGGAGCTAAGGTGGCATTCCCTCATTCATTCATTCCCTCATTCATTCATTCCCTCGCCCAGGCCAGCCTGCTTAGGCCCCCGTGGTGCTGGCCGAGGTGCAGGAGCAAAAGAAACCCCCGCTGGACACAGGATCGTGTCCACACCCCGCGGGCTGAGAACCGCGGCAGCCAGAGGGCACCGTGGGGTGGGGGGTCGGGGGTGGGGGGTGCCGCGCACCCCCAGCTCCAGGCGGGTCGAACCCACCTCGAGGCCCGGACGCGGGGGCAGACTCCGCATCGGAGGCGGGGCCCGGGTGGGGGTGGGGGCGTGGGGTCCCGCCTCGGCCTTCCTTCCCCCTCCCCCACCACGCCCTGGCCACGCCCCGGACTTACCCCAGGGCCCCGCGCCGCCTGGCCTTGGCCCCGCCCCGGACACGCCCCCATACTGGCCACGCCCCACCCTCCCCAGTCTCACCCCGCCGCGACCCGCCCCAACCCCGCCCAGGCCTTTGGCCCCGCCCACGCCCCGCCTTCCTCTGTCCCCGCCCCGCCCTCCCCAGACCACGTCCTGACCCCGCCCCCATACTGGCCCCGCCTTCCCTTCCAGCCCGCCCCCTGGGCCTTCCCCCGCCTTAT
The DNA here is from genome assembly GCA_008750895.1 of Mirza zaza. Classification (NCBI taxonomy): domain Eukaryota; kingdom Metazoa; phylum Chordata; class Mammalia; order Primates; family Cheirogaleidae; genus Mirza; species Mirza zaza. The sequence goes on along the minus strand of VSMD01064477.1, from coordinate 15,475 downwards.
CCCGGCCCCGCCCCTCCCCCCGCTCTGGCCACGCCCCCACCTCGCCCCGCCTCAGCCCCCGGCCCCAGCTGAGCGCGGCGCGGGTCGGACTGGCGCTCTCTCGCGGCCGTTGGAGGAACAACAGCGACCTCTGCAGCCAGCCTGACCCTCCGTGGCCAACCCTCCTGAGCTGACCCCCCCCAAGGCAGCTCTGGCGCTGGACAGACGTGTGCGACTGTATTGCACACGAACGCATCGGGGCACGTGGGGAGCAACTGAAGCTAGCAGGACCCGGGCTATGAGGGGGAACATAAGATAAGCCTCACGTGCACCCAGTGCCAGCCCCCCGGGAGGTAGGAGGCGCAGCTGTGCTGGGCAGCAGGGACTGGAGGCTCCAACCTCCCCCCCCCCCGGGGCATTTGAGGGGACCCTGCAGTGGAGGGGACTGGAGACTGCAAATCCCCCAGGGAGCTGGGGTCCGCCCCTGAGCTGCACGGCCCCAGGAAACTGCAAGAAACTGGCAGAAAGGGTCCCGGAGGACCAAGGGCTGGGCGGGGATTGCAGCAGCTGGACGGGCACAGGCCAAGCCAGGCGCGGTGAGGCTGGAGACTGTCACGGGCCGTCCTCTGAAGGCACTGACGGTCCACTCCCCGGGGTGAGGGCTGCCGCTGCACATGCAGGCCTGCACAGGACCGAGGTGATCTCATGGTCCGTCCACCTGTAAGGAGGAGACATTAATAACACCGTCCGGGCACCCCTGCAATCATCTATCCACGGTGTCCAGCATCAGATAGAAACTTACAGGTGTCTCGGTCTGTTTCCTGTTGCTGTAACCCACACCTGAGACTGGGTAATTGATAGGACAGGGCTTTATGTCCTGCAGTTCTGGAAGCTGGGAAGTCCACTATCACGGTGCCGGCAATGCGCCGAGGGCCCTTACTGTGTAATGTCACATGTTGAAAGGGCAAGAGCGTGGCAGCTCTGGTCTGTCCTTCTCCCACTGTAAATCCACCGGTCCTAGCGTGGGGACCCTGCCCTGATGGCCCTAGCTAACCCTGATCATCCCCCAGCCTCTACCTCCCAATGCCATCCACATATATGAATTTGAGCATTAGGTTTCTAACACATGAAGTCTGGGAGACACGTTCAAGCCATAGCACAGGCGGGCTTTTGTTTGTTTTAGAGACACGGTCTCACTCTGTCGCCCAGGCTGGAGTTCAGTGGTGTCACCACAGCTCACTGCAGCCTGCAACTTATGGGTTCAGGCGATCCTCCTGCCTCAGCCTCCCAAAGTGCTGAGATTACAGGCATGAGCCACTGTGCCCGACCAAGGCTTGCTAATAAAAGGTACCACATGAGCCAGGTGTGGTGCCAAAAGGGCTCATGGCCTTAATCTTATGGAAGTGCCCTGTTCTTCTGCCGCTTGCTTTTTGAGTTCAACATTATTTATAAATGACCACACGAATATTATATCTACATATGTATATAGCTGGAGTCCAGATATTATTTTTAAAAACTACAATATTATAAATATACATTGCTATTACAATATTACATCTGTTACATTATAATATTAAAATCATCTATTGGTAAGTATTTGGGTGGTGTTCAGGTGTTTTTCCTTTGTTATTTCAGTTACTACTAAAAGATCTATGAACAGCCTTGTCCGTGTCTCTTGGTGCCCACGGCAAAGGATACTCAAAGCAGTAGTGAGCACACACCATCTAGCACCAGGATCCCCCAGGGCTGTTTTTTTTTTTTTTTTTGAGACGGGGTCTCACTGTGTTGCCCAGGCTAGAGTGAGTGCCGTGGCATCAGCCTAGCTCACAGCAACCTCAAACCCCGGGGCTCAAGCAATCCTCCTGCCTCAGCCTCCCAAGTAGCTGGGACTACAGGCATGCGCCACCATGCCCAGCTAATTTTTTCTATACATTTTTTAGTTGTCCAATTGATTTAGTTCCATTTTTAGTAGAGACGGGGTCTCGCTCTTGCTCAGGCTGGTTTCGAACTCCTGACCTTGAATGATCCGCCCACCTTGGCCTCCCAGAGCTGCTAAAGCACAGGGGGCCGCGCCCCTCCCAGAGGTCCTGGAGCAGCATGGGAACATGCATTCGAGCCGAATGCCCAGGCGATGCTGAGAATGGGGTCCAGGGTCCCACTGTGAGAACTCCTGCCCAGGGTAGAATTTCAGGTCACAAGACCCTTCTTCTCAATAAAGCCACGTTATTTTGCAAAGGGACTGGGACTCAACATAGTTAACCACATCTTTATTTAAATTCACATTCAGCGTTTGGTGGTGACAGCCATGCAAAACCCGCTGCAGTTGGTGACGTGGTCTGTGACTGTGGTCAGTACCGTCAGGGCAGGCTTGCTGTCCTCAACTGGCCAAAAGGCACTTGCCAGATGGGACCGAGTCTGTCAGCACACAGAATGTGGGGGATGGGCCAGCCAGTGTCCGCGTGACCGTCAGTAAACGTGACCCCCCAGTAACTAGGGCTGAATAGGATAGACGTTTACATTTGTTACGTAACAACGAGAATGATATGATCTGGAGAGACCTCGTTCAGCGCCTCACACGACGCTTGGGTTTTGAGGTCCGACTGTCTGGGTGAACCCCCAGTGCTGTGACTGTCCAGCTTCTATTTCCCCAGCTGTGCTTGGGTTTTGAGGTCCGACTCTCTGGGTGAACCCCTTGTGCTGTGACTGTCCAGCTTCTATTTCCCCAGCTGTGAACTGGCTTCTCAGGGATTTTATGGGAGCCCCTTGGCATGGGGCCTGCCTTGAGTGAAGGCCGCATAGAAGTGGGACAGGCTTTTGTGTGGGTCCCCTCATCTTCCCGTTACTCTCTTATGGAAGGAGGAGGCAGCACGAACGGCCCCATTTTGCACAGCAAGAAAGCTGAGGGTCAGAAGGAAACCTGCTGCACCCTCACACTGGCTCACAGCTCAGGGTGTAAGCCGCTGACATTTGCATTTAGAGAGACCTGGGCTGCTTCTCGGTGCCCCCACCCCCATACACCCTCCAAATGCCACCAACCTCCCTCTAGATTCAGCCCAGTGCTGGAACCTGCCCTGTGGCTGCACTGTGGGCCCACACAGGTGGCACCAAACCCAGCCTCACCCTGGTGTTGGCAGGGCTCTGGGAGGAGGATCTGGTGTAAGCCGGGCACAGGAGAAAGGTGGGAAGCTTGTTCCAGGCAGCTGGAAGGGCTTCTTCAAAGACCCGGGGCGGAGCAAGCAGGGGGCAGGAGAGACGGGCTGGAATGGCCACATCCTAAGGAGCATGGTGATCACGCTCAGCAGGTTGGGTTTTGTCTGGGTCCACAGGGAGCTGCCAGAGGGGTCTCAAGCTGGTGCAGGGAGATCAGAACCAACCTGAGGTTTAGGAAGGAGGCTCTCTAGCTGCATGAGAGGGGGCATGGTAGGAGCAGGAGGGTGAGGGGGCTGCAGTGTTGGTCCTGGCAGGTGGCGATGGTGGCTGAGACCAGGGGTGGGGGATGGAGAAAGGGGACAATGGAGATTGATTTGGGAGGCAGACTTGTGCCTCCTCCCACTTCTTCTCAGTCCCTGCCCTGCACCACCCCTCCTCTCCTATCTCCTTCCAGTTTTCTCCTTTTTTTTTTTTTTTTTGAGACAGAGTCTCACTCTGTTGCCCAGGCTAGAATGAGTGCCGTGGCGTCAGCCTAGCTCACAGCAACCTCACACTCCTGGGCTCAAGCCATCCTGCTGCCTCAGCCTCCCCAGTAGCTGGGACTACAGGCATGCGCCACTATGCCCGGCTAATGTTTCTATATATATTAGTTGGCCAATTAATTTCTTTCTATTTATAGTAGAGACGGGGTCTCGCTCTTGCTCAGGCTGGTGCAGAACTCCTGAACTTGAGCAATCCTCCTGCCTCAGCCTCCCAGAGTGCTAGGATTAGAGGCGTGAGCCACCGCGCCCGGCCCAGTTTTCTCCCTTTTTTTAAAAAAAAAAAAAAAAGAATATTTTGGGGCAGGTACAGCGGGTCACACCTATAATCCTAGCACTCTGGGAGGCCAAGGCGGGAGGATTCTCGAGTTTAGGAGTTCCAGGCCAGCCTGAACAAGAGTGAGACCTTGTGTTTACTCAAAATAGAAGTTAGCCGGGCGTGGTGGCGCACGCCTGTAGTCCCAGCTACTCGGGAGGCTGAGGCAGGAGGATCGCTGGAGCCCAGGAGTGTGAGGCTGCTGTGAGCCAGGCCGACGCCACGGCACTCTACCCCAGGTGACAGAGCGGCAACACTCTGTCTCGAAAAAAGAAAAAGAATTATTTTTAAAAATCAGCTTTGTTGGGGGGGCGGGTATATACATACATAATGAGCGAGAAGTGCACCATCTGGGGGGATGGTCATGCTGGAAACTCAGACTTGTGGGAGGAGGGGGGGGGGAAGGGCATTTATTGAAACCTCAAAACTTGTACCCCCATAATATGCTGAAATAAAAATAAAAAATAAAAAATAAAAAACATAAGGCCGGGCGCGGTGGCTCAAGCCTGGAATCCTAGCTCTCTGGGAGGCCGAGGTGGGCGGATCCTTTGAGCTCAGGAGTTCGAGACCAGCCTGAGCAAGAGCGAGACCCCGTCTCTACTATAAACAGAAAGAAATTAATTGGCCAACTAATATATATAGAAAAAATTCCCCGGGCGTGGTGGTGCATGCCTGTAGTCTCAGCTACTTGGGAGGGTGAGGCAGCAGGATTGCTTGAGCCCAGGAGTGTGAGGTTGCTGTGAGCTACCCTGACGCCACGGCACTCACTCTAGCCTGGGCAACAAAGTGAGACTCTGTCCCAAAAAATAAAAATAAATAAAAAATAAAAGAAATAAATAAAAATCAGCTTTGTTGAGGTATTTACACACCGTAAAACTGACTCTCTTGAAGCGCGCAGTTCGGCGGCGTTTAGTGCATTCCCGAAGCTGCGGCGCCATCATCCGTCGCCTGACTCCAGAGTATACGCGTCACCCCTAGCCGCGTCCCCGAGCCCCTGAAGCGGCCACTCTCCTTTCCTCCCCGCAGGCCCTGGCAACCAGGGCTGGCGCCGAGACCCTGAGCTCGCCGACCGGGTGCCGCACACCGCCGGGCCGCCCAACAGACGCCGCCCCGCAGGCTGGGAGTGCGGCGCGGGTGCCGGCCGGGCCGGCGGGGCTCGTCCCGGGCCGCCCTCCAGCGGCCCTCAACCCAGTTAGCCCCTCGAGGCCCTGCCGGGACGGGCTTCCGGTCGCCGTGGGGCGCGTGACTCGGCGGCCGCCGCCGGCCCCCGACCCCGCGTGACCCCCGCGTGACCCCGGCCGGCCGCCCGTTCCCTCCCCACCCCCACCCCCCGCCCCCGGCAGCCCTAGTCAGTCCGCGGGTCCCACGCCCGGCCCGGCCCCGGGGCGCGAGGGCCAACCCCGCCCACCCGCCCCCGCAGCGCACGCGTCGCGGCCCGCGTGGACGCGAGTCCAGGCCGGGCGTCTACACTCGCAGCCCAAATCGCGGGACTCAGCCGGTCCCGGCGCTACATCGTGTGGCATAGCACCCGGAACGCGGCAGGGAGTGGGTCCGACCAAAAAAAAAAAAAAAAAAAACGGCTTTAAACCCCCTCAGCTTTTAAGACCCGCCCGCGACCGTCGCGTCCCGCCACACACCGGGCACGTGGCTCGGTGTGCGCGGGGAGCCCAGTGCGCAGGCGCGGGCCCGGAGCCCCCGCCCACCGAGGAAGGGCGCTCCCTGCGCCTGCGCCGCGGTGGGGTGCGGCGGGCGCGCACCTCGGGGGCGGGGGCCGCGCGGAGGCCGGAAGGAAGCGGAGCGGAGGGCGGGGCGAGCAAGGGAAGCCCGCCGGCTGCAGGACGACCGTCGCGGTCTGATGACGTCGCACAATGGCCGGCCCCCGCGGCTAGTGGAGCCCGTTTGTTCCGCCCGCGTCGCGCCTGGAGCCGGAGCCCGTGAGGAGCGGAAGGGCCGAGGGACGTCTTCTCCGCGCCGCCCCGACTCCAGCGGAGCCGTGGCCCCCTCCCCGCCCTCGCGCTGAAGTAAGCGGGGCCGGGCGGGCGGCGAGAGGCCGGGCGGGCGGCGGCGGGGAGGAGGAGGCCGCTTCGGTGGCGGCGGCGGCGGCGGCGGGAGCGAGGCCCGGGAGTCCGGCGCGCCCCCGGTCGTGCACAGCCACGGGCCGAAGCGCGGCTCCCGGGCCCAGGAAGGAGGACGCTGAGACAGGCACGGCCCCGCATTCCGCCCGCGCGACCCTGGCCCCGTGGGCCCTCGGGCGCCCTCGGTGGCTGAGCTCCTCGCGCCCCGCGGCGGAGTTTATTTTCCTGAAGCTGTCATTTCTCTTCCGGGCCACTTGTGTGGCACATGTTCGCCGCCCGCAAAGGGGGGGTGAGAGGCACGCAGGTTCGCCTCCGAGTAGGCCAGCCCCGACTGTTGATGGGCTCTTCGGGGAACTTTGAGCTCTTTGGGAACTCCTGGAACTTGCTCCCGCCGCTTCAAAGTGTGCGCAGGTTGGTCTTACTGACTACCCAGAGACGCGCGCCAGCGTCTTAGGAATGTGTAACTTCCTTGCACTCTTTGATTAGAAGCTCAGAGGGTGCCGGGTCCTTGATGTTAGCTAACTGCCGCTGTTGTGCTGGAAGAACCTAAGACTTCAAAACTTGGAATATTGCTTCTACTAAAAATTAAGTTTTCCTGAATATGACCGCTGAGTTTGCTAGGCAGAGTGGTTGATTGGTTTAGATGAGCTTTGTTTAGCAAACTCATTTGCAAGAGTAGATCATTCTTCAGACCATTTGAGAAAAAAGAACGAAGAGGTTGTTTGGCATCTGAAGGACTGTTTGGGGTGTAGCAAGGCTTTCATCAGTTCTCCTTTGAGCCTCACCTCTATCCTGTTGTCTGTGGGAGTGGTCCTTTCCCAGTGCTGTAGCCTGGACAAAGGCAGATTCCCACTTCCCAGCCCTGGAAGGAGAGTGTTTGCCTGGTAATTTTACTACTGTTTGAGCACAGTGGAGCACAGCCAGGTCTGGAACCAGTCAAATGTATCCCAAAGCTGGGAACTCCTTTCCTGTTTTAGGTGGGAAATGCTCAAACATTGTAGAAAGCTTTGTGGAGTCACTCCAGAAAGAAAACAGGTAAGCTGTGGCCTTGCTCATGTTAAAAGAGGTTTTGTATTTTATCCCAGCTACGGATCACCTGAAGGTGAGTACTTTCTCACTGAGGAGTTTTTTTTTCTTTTTCTTTTTTTTTTTTTTTTGGTGGTTAAGCTTAGTCAGTTTGGGGTTTTTAGGGTCTGACACCAACCCTGACATCCTTTAGATACTGTAAATCCATGAAGTTGTGAATGGGAGTTTTAGACAGACATATCAACGCTTAGACATTCAAATAAGGACTGGTCTGTTAAAGGTAATTGACCCAAAATGCTATACTTGTGTTTGTTTCTTTCTTTCTTTCTTTCTTCCTTTCTTTCTTTCTTCCTTTCTTTCTGTGAGACAGAGTCTCACTCTTGCCATGCTAGAGTGCCGTGGACGTCAGCCTACCTCAAACTCCTGGGCTCAAGCAATCCTACTGCCTCAGCTTCCTAAGTAGCTGGGACTACAGGTATGTGCCACCATGCCTGGCTAATTTTTTCTATATGTTTTTAGTTATCCAGCTAATTTCTTTCTATTTTTAGTAGAGCTCTTGCTCAGGCTGGTCTTGAACTCCTGAGCTCAAACCATTCTCCTGCCTGGGCCTCCCAGAGTGCTAGGATTACAGGTGTGAGCCACCACACCCAGCTTTATGCTTGTGTTTCATTGTAGTTCCTTTGCCAAAACCTCTTTAGAACTACTGTTTTGGTAGTAAAAATATAAGCGGTATGAGAAAATCAGTCTCATTCAATAGTCACACCCCATGTTAGGCCAAAGGTTATCCTACCCGGCTTGATAACTCACCTCACTTACCAGTTGAGACTCTGAATGACTTGCTGCAGTTTCTCAAAGTGACCCACCTTGAAAGGGGGAATGTTTGCTACCACTGAGAGGACCAGTAAAGTGTTCTGCAGGCTCTGAAGGGCACTCAAAAAGAGAAGGTCCCCAAATGCTGTGTGCTCCAGCAGTGCCACTGGCATCAGTGTGCAGCCTCACTTCTTTGTGAGGCTGTGTCTGACTTGTTTACAAATTAGGCAGTTAATTTAAACTTCTTTCTGGTGTGTTCATCAAGGTAGGTCATCAAGTAACAAGATTTTCTCATTGTATTCAATGAGCATTTATCAAGGGTTGTCTGCCAAATGAAGTAGGCAACAGAATCACAATGATGAACACTTGTTACTTCATTCCCTGGGAAAGTTCACCATCTTGTGGATCAGAGGATTAAGGATTTAGCTCTGAATCTTGCTGCGAGTCATCGATTACAGGGTGATCCTGTAAGAAGACCAAATTGAGCAAAAATTCTAAACTTCTAAATTCCCAAGTTTAGAATTCTAAAAATTCTAAACTTGGGAGTCATTTGTGACTTGACCAGAGAACTCTCCATTTCATTGCTAACACTGGGCCACATGTTTCCCTTCCTAGCTCCCAGCGTAGAGTACACACTCAGATATATGCCAAATTGAGTTAATTTCAAGGCTGGGGTGGTGGCTCACGCCTATAATCCTAACACTCTGGGTGGCCGAGGCGGAGGATTGCTTGAGCTCAGGAGTTCGTGGCCAGCCTGAGCAAGAGTGAGACCCTATCTCTACTATAAATAGAAAGAAATTAGCCAAATAGCTAAAAATAGAAAAAATTAGCTGGGCATGGTGGCACATGCCCGTAGTCCCAGCTACCCGGGAGGCTGAGGCAGGAGGATCACGTGAGCCCAGGAATTTGAGGTTGAGGTTGCTGTGAAAGGTTGCCGTGCTGACACCACGGCACTCTAGCCCAGGCAAGAGAGTGAGACTTTGACTCAAAAAAATAAAAATAAAATAAAGTTAAATTGAAAAATTAAAATTGAGTTAATTTCAAAGCAGGACTGTGACGCCCGGAGAGACAGTGAACCTGGCCAGAGCAGGGCCTGGAGCTCAAGCTGTCTCCTGATTCCCAGTGATGTTCCTTGTCTTCTGTGCAACAAGGTGTGACTCAAGTTGCTTCTAATAAACAGGTAGATTCATTGGCATGTTTTTCTCTGAAAGATGTTCACCTGTGTATAGCCTCTGATAGTGAAAAATCCCAGGAGTTCCCATGGGAAAGAAGACAATGTGACTCCTTTCCTCAGGAAACAAGTCAGGGCCTCCTAAGGGTGACTGTGTCCTAGTGTGCCTAGGGAAGCCCCTGGTCATGCGTGTTGTAATTGACTTTTTGTTTTGTCTGTTTAAAGACGTGATCTCACTCTACTGTCCAGGCTGGAGTGCAGTGGTGTGATCATAGCTCACTGCAGCCTTGAAATCCTGGGCTCAAGTGACCCTCCCACCTCAGCCTCCCAAGTAGCTGAGAGTACAGGCACATGTCACCATGCCCAGCTAAGTTTTCAATGTTTTTAGAGGCAGGGTCTCACTATGTTGCCCAGGCTGGTCTCAAATTCCTCAATTCCTCAAATTCCTGGACTCAAGTGATCCTCCCAAAGTGCTAGATTACAGGCATGTACCACTGTGCCCACCCTGTAATTGTCAATAGTTCCCCCTTTCAGTCTCAGAGATGTCCCAGTTTAGACAATAAATCATGCGGTAGCTGTGCTACTAAGTGCCAGCCCTTCGGTGAGCTTAGGGAACAAAGAAGTGAGTCTGATCACTCATTCTCGGGTGCTCTGTAGGTGTCGGGGGTCTCCCAACAGATTTTGCAAACACATGGTTGCTACCCTGTGTGTTAAGTATGCATATGTAATAGAATCACGTGTAATCACTGAGGTCAGAGATCTTAATGTCAAGACCATAGGTAGACCTTGAGAGGTTTTGAACTCCCTGAAGCGGAAGGTAAGTTGTGTGTGTCCAGGCTTCTCTAGGGAGAGGAGCCATACCCTTCCTCAGACTCTCAGAGCAGCCGAGATTCTCAGAAGTCCCCACTGACATGGAGAGAGAGCTACCTTGGGTGGGAACAGATGATCTTGGGCCATTCTCTTGTGGCAGAAAGAATGATTTTTGCAGCCTTGGATGTTGAAGTAATTTCCTAAGTGCAGGTGCAGAGGGTGAGCACCCCAATGAGTACTTCTTAAAACTATTTTACATCTCAGTACACCAACCTCTCTGGGGTTTTAATTTTAGTCAGCATTTCCTGTGGTCTCAGTATAAAGGTGGTGTATCTTTGGGGGGTTTCTTTTAACTCGTTCGTGTCTAGTTTAAGTGCCTAATATTTGAACTTCAGACAAGTTTAAAATCGTAAAATAAATGACTGATGTCACCAGTTGTATCTTTATACGGTCGGTCATCACTGTTTTTTTAGCTAGGAGACTTTATATTAATATTAATCCATTGGACAGTAACTTGTCTGTCGTCATGAAAACGGTGTGTATTTGTTTCTCGAAGGGCTGGGATGGGAGTATAGATGGACCAGCACAAAACTTAAAAAAGAAAAAAGAAAGATGGCAAAATCTACTAGTTAATAGAAATCCCCAATTTATGCACGTGGTATGTTCCAAAAAAGAATAGGGCGTGGTGGCTCACAGCTGTAGTCTTAGCACTCTGGGAGGCTGAGGTGGGCAGATGGCTCAAGGTCAGGAGTTCGAAACCAGCCTAAGCAAGAGTAGGACCCCGTCTCTACTAAAAATAGAAATAAATTAATTGGCAAACTAAAAAAAATATATATAGAAAAATTAGCCAGGCATGATGGCACATGCCTGTAGTCCCAGCTACTCAGGAGTTCGAGGCAGAAGGATCGCTTGAGCCCAGGAGTTTGAGGTTGCCATGAGCTAGGCTGATGCCATGGCACTCTAGCCCGGGCAACAAAGTGACACTCTGTCTCAGAAAAAAAAAGAATTTATAAAATCAGTTTGGAACTTGGGTCCCTCTTTCCTATAGAAGAGTGGCTAACAATAGGTGTTGGTTCCTAGGCAGAAGCAGACACTACCTGCTTTCCTAGTCCAGGGCTGCACTAGTACGTGCACCTGGACAGCAGGTCTGTGCTGCAGCCACCACATGGCCTTGGTTTCCTTATCTAGAGACAGGGAACAACACTTATTTTGAAGGTTGATGTGAGAATTCAGAATGATAGGAGGGTATGAGTTAGGTGGTCTGTCAGCAGATGGTGGCTGGCTGTTGGTTTTACCGCACTGCTTTCATAAGGTAGTCTTATGTTAAGTGATTCTCAGGTATCTGTGAGTGAAACAATGAATAAATCACTCCCAAGTGCTTCAGGAGACACTGTTTAGCGCCTTCCTACTGTTAACTGGCCTGCTTCTTGCATTAGTTTAGACAATTGAAGTTAGGAACTCTTTTATTTCTTTAGGATTTCATTTCAAGTTTCCCAAAATATAAAAAACAATTTTCTTGGGCGTAATCTTATCAATGAAACCAAAGCGCGAACCGGTTTGCACCTCGGCCCTAGAAATAGTGCTGATCCAGGTGATGAGAGTCTGTGCAGAGCATTGCTTAGTACGGGAGAGCATGTTGCAAAGCCGATGGCGTCTCGTGGTGTTTTCTGCAGAGTATCAATAGTGTGATTCTTTAACTATTCTAACAGTTTGAGGAGACATTCAGTTTTTATAACGGTTGACTTAAGAGATAACTTTGTTTCCGAGGTTGCTATTAGATTATAAAGTACGAGAATCTGAATTTGTCAGGTTATAACACTTAATAGCCAGTTCAGCGTGACCACATCCTACTGGGTAACAGATGCTACACTTAGGCAGCTGGGGAGATGAACAGTCCCTGCCCCTCTATGGACAAGATTTTAAGATATACAATGTAATGAAAACTGTACAAAGACAGATGTAGGGTGTTAATATCATTAAGTACAGGTGGGAGGGGATTGCCCATTTGCCACTCACCTCCTGACTTTTTGCTGTAACACCCCGAGTACTGGCAGCCTTAGCAGAGGCTGGTCCTTGCAACACCTCGTCCTTGTGTGCTGCCGCAGGCTGCGGGAGTGCACTGTGCAGCCAGACCGCCCCCTCGCTTCCTCACTTTGCATTTCGGGACTGACTTCGGTAATTCCTTCTAGCGGCCCTACCTCTGGGCACTGACCAGCAGTGTAGTTAGACGGAAAAGTGAATGATTTTCAAAGCTGTCTACTTTTAAGTGACTTAGAATGGATTGGCTGGTTTGTAAATTTATATTATCGCTAACCATTTAGTTTTTATAAAGTGATGAATTTTATGTGATTTATCCTAATGCATGTGCAATTTTAATTTCCATTAACAGCAAAAAAGAAGGATGTTTAATTGTAGATTCAGATACTAGCTGTCGATACTATGCAGCTTTAAACAAGTTGTCCTTTTAAAAGTATAAATTTGAAAGATATACACCTTTATCTTTAATATATATAATTACACAAGTAATTGATATATACAAAAAATGCCAGCGTGCAGTGTATGGCTTGCTGCCTGTAAGCCCATAGTTATCTTGGGATGAATAAACTGTTTCTAGATCTTGCTGAGACACCAAGCGGCGTGACTGGGACATATGTTATTTGAAATAAAAAATGTTAAACAGCCTCAGAGGATGAAGACTCCAGTGAACACAGAACCCACTGCTGCTCCTGCTGCTCCACACCCACTTGGCGGGGCTGCTGGAGTGGGGGTGCCGGCACCTGCTCTGACCCCGCCTTGTACGATCCCCCTTACAACAGAGGAGCAGTGCCCTGTCTTGGGTTTCTGAGTTGGGAAAACCAGAAAATACTCACTGCATAGTTAAATCTGGACTAGTAAAAATAGAAATGAAATCTTCCACAGTGACACTGTCTTTTACATAAGCACACTACTTGGATGTGTAAAATTTTCTGCCAGTGTTCTTTGCTACAAGTACCTGTGCAGGAGATGTGAGAGTCACTGGACACACACAGCACTGCCTCTGGGCTCCACTAGAGGCCCCGGGCCCGTGTCCGTGGAGAACACCTGAGGGGCCCTGCTCCGGGAAGTGGGCTTGGTGTCAGGAAAGGGCTCCCACCTGGGCCCTGCTGACGGCTGCCCCGGCATCCTTAGCATGACTCCAGAAAAATGGTCACACGTTGCCTTCAATTTTGCTGTTTCATTCCACAATGCAAATTATGCTGAATTTCAGAAGTAAATATTCTTAAGAATCAAACATATTTTTTGCAATCCGTATCTTACTACTCACTTTCTGTTAACCTGTGTGGGCTGCCCTTGAGAAGGGAGGGGTGTGCTGGCCCGTCTCATTCTGCCCGATCGCTGATAGCAGGAGGCACCCAACACCCAGCGCAGCTGAGCAGAATGTAGCCCCATGCAGTGGAGTCACGGCCTGGCTTCCTCTGCAGAGTGCTGTGTGCACTGGAGGTCCTGCTTCTCCTTCAGGTCAGGAAGGAGCGTGGGCCAGGAAGGTCGGGACGGGTTGACTTGCCGTTTTGCTAAGTGCTGTGACTCTGTGTTTTCTTTTGCAGAACCGTGGGTACCGATGGATGTGGCCGAGAGCCCTGAAAGGGATCCTCGCTCTCCAGAGGACGAAGAGCAGCCGCAGGGGCTCTCGGACGATGACATTCTGAGGGACAGTGGGTCTGAGCAGGACTTGGACGGAGCTGGGGGGAGGGCTTCCGATTTGGAGGATGAAGAAAATGTGGCCCGGGGGCCGAGCCAGGAGGACGAGGCCAACCGCTCTGACGAGGAGGACCAAGCGAGCGAGCCCAAGTCCCAGGACCCGGACTCCGAGGCCAACGAGTTGAGCAGGGGCCCAGCCAGCCCCCCGTGTGAGGACGAAGGGGACGAGGGGGAGGAAGACCGGACGAGCGACCTCAGGGATGAGGCCTCCTCAGTCACGCGGGAGCTGGACGAGCACGAGCTGGACTATGACGAGGAGGTCCCCGAGGAGCCGGCTCCCGCCGCCCAGGAGGACGAGGCTGAGAAGGCTGGGGCCGAGGACGACGAGGACAAGGGTGACGGCGGTGCTCACCGGGAGGAGGGGGCGGCTGGTGCCCAAAGTGTGGGAGAAAAGGAACCCCTGGAGGCTGCTGCCAAGGAGAAAAAGAAAGAGGATGATGATGGAGAAATTGACGACGGGGAGATAGACGTGAGTATGGCGCAGCAGGGCCTTCTGCGCCAGCTGGATGCTGGCCAGTGTGGGAGAGGGAAGGACCCTGTGGGCCTCGTCACTCGGGACAAGAGGGCAGCAGTGCAGGGGGCCAGCAGCTGGGGCCAGTCGCCACAGCAGCTGGAGAGGAGGAGCTGGGAGTTGGCAGTGAGGAGCGGGCGTCAGGAGACTCCGTCGGCAGCCAGCTATGGCCGTGCGTCGGGGGTGTTGGTTGGTGTGATTAAAATGCCTGGTCCCCAGTTTTTTTAGGTACCAGGTTTTGTTTTCTTTAAGTGAAAAGAGTAATAATACTTGAGTTAGCCCTCAGCGAGAGCCCTCATGGATTTTCAGCTCTTGTTGGGTCCTTAAGGCTGAAGAGAATAAGGTTCACTTCCAGTTTTGTCTGCTCTTTGGGCACGTTTGTCTTTGCCCTGCCGCCTGTCCCCTACAGAGGCACCAGGTGCGTCCCTGAAGACCCTAGTGAAGACGGGTGAGACCCGGCTGTGTGTCAGGTGCCACGGCTTCTGATGAGGCTGTCACACTCTTTGTGATTTAAATCAATCTGGCCTTCAGGTTGAGGGGAGCATGCATGTGTGGCCAGAGACCTGGGTAAGTTGGCTTTTTATGGAAGGTAATCCTGTTGAAAGAACTTACGAGTTTTTTTTGGAAAACAGCCGAAAGTCGTATTGAGCAGTACTTGGCAGGACTGTTGAACGCAAAGGGACTGTGGGGGACAGAGCAGACCGGAAAGGTCCAGGGAAGGAGGTTCTGCCTGTGGGAGTGCCGTGCAGTGAGAGGTGTGTGGGATGTGGCAGGAGCGTTTCGGCTGGGGGTGGTGAGATTGCCAACTAAGTGTCCAGCCACAGGTTTCCCTTGAGCACCAGCCTCAGCAGTGTCTTGGTCTGTGTGCGCCCAGCGGTGTTGCGATGTCATCTGCTCTGTCAGCTGTCCCGGTGGTGGTGGTGGTGGTGGCAGTGCTTAGTGACTCACAGGCTTTGAGATGTTGGTCATCTAACATAGGTTCTTAAGATCAGGACTTTGTGGGAGGCGGTGTGTGGTTACGAGATCTCTCATCTTCTCACAATCAGATGTAGGAAGTGGCCTCCGATGTTAATAATTTTGACTGATACCATCTTACGTTTTTACGTGAGACACGGCTGTTGTCAGGGGGCGCCTCGTGCTTGCTTGCTGCTTCCCTCCCCTCCTAGAGAAGCCTCCCCCCCAGGGCTGCAAAGCCAAAGTGGGAACCGTGAGACTCAGGCTGTCAATTTCGCTGCGATTTTGGGCAGAAGATGGCATCATTGGGTTGAGATTGCCGGCAAGTTTGGTTTTCAGTGTTCTGAAGATGACAGCCTCAAGAGAGAGAGTGTGTGTGTGTGTGTGTGTGTGTGT
>VSMD01064473.1:0-75404 GCA_008750895.1 Mirza zaza | reverse complement strand
AGAGTTCGTGCCTAGAAGGGGTTTGCTGAGTGAATACACGTCGGTAATGAGCCCACACCCTGTCCTGCAATCTCCACCTGTCCCCGTCGGGGCAGAGCACCTGGGGTTCTGGGTGTCGCTCCCCAGGAGCCCTGGCTCCCCCGGGCATGCCCTTGACCGCCCAGGAGGGTGGGTCCTGGCCCCAGATGTCTCCTTCTTCCCAGAGCTGCCTAGAGCCTGGAACTTTCTGGGGCCTTGGACCTGGGAGTGGCCAGGGCAAAATCAGGGTGGGAGGAGGGGCCTCGAACCGGCCGCTGTTCACTTGTTGGTCTTCACTCACTCCGCCGCTGAATTCTTTACCTGTATTTTGCCATTTACTCTTGTCAATGTCGCCCAGCAACCTCCTGAGCGCTTGTATCCCTACTGCACAGATGTGTAAACTGAGGCTCGGAGGCACGTGCTCTCCACGGTATGTAGGAAGTGGCGGGCAGGCTTAGGGGCTCATGTCTGTCCCTGCACACACGTGGCCCGATGGGGAGTCAAGAGGGAGAGAAAAGTAAATCAGGCCCTGGGGGGTGACAGGCATGTAGAAGAGGGGACACTAGTGAGTGTGCACACCCCGACACACGCCTGCAGTGACACTTGTACCCACGTGTTCTGGTCGGCTGTTACCCGCTGCTCGGCGCACCCACATGTGTCTCCCAGGTCCCACGGTGTCACGCTCCCTGGCTTGTCCCTTGCACACCTGTGACGCACACTCTGCTTGCATTTTCGAGGCCAGGAGGGGCACCCAGACGCACTGCACCCCGCTGGCCCAGCCTCCTCACTGGCGCTCACACGCCACACAAACGCGCCTGTGTACCCTCTCGAGCCTCCACCCCGTGCCCGGCCACCACCCACTCCCAGATGCCACCCCAAAGGCGCCGGGCACCTCGGGCACCCAGGGTGATTCCCATGAGGTGGGGCGGGTGTTTCCAGACGACTGGGCTTGCCCCAGGGTGGGGAACGGCCTGGCCTGGGGTGCAGGGCTGGGCATCGGTGGGGCCAGAGCTGGGATGCCCACACCTGTGTGGACCTGCCTGGGGCTGGCGCTCGCACGGTGGCCGCGCCCTCTCCCCCCCAGCCTATCGGAGGGCGGTCCGTGCCAGCTGGGGACGCCAGCCTCGCATTCCTCAAGTGTCGGGGAAGCCCGAGGAGGGGCACCGTGGGCAGGCCCGGGCCGGGCCTGTCTCTCGGGTTTCAAGTCCCAGCTCCCCAGCTGCGTGACCTCGGGCAGTGTGTTCTGCACCTCAGCCTGCCGCTCTGCAAAATGGGTGTGACCACAACCTTCCCTGCATGGCCGGAGGGAGGACGGGGAAGAGACTGGGCTGCTGTGCTCTTTCTCCCCTGCTGGAGGCCTACGCCCCGCAACTGTCCCCACCTCTCGCCACCTGTATTTTTTTTAAAAATAGCTTGATTGAGCTATAATTCATATACCCTACAAGTCACCTATTTCTACAGTTTAATGACTTTTAGTATATTCACAGGCAGTGTTTAGAGCATTTCCGTCGACACAAAGAGAAACCAGGGTCCCTTGAGGTGTCAATCTCCTCCCATCCTCCCACCCCCAGCCGAAGCCACTGCTAGTTCACGCTCTGCCTGCAGGTTTGCCTATTTGGGCCATTTCGTATGAATGGAATTATGTAACACGTGGCCTGAGTGTGACAACATCTTATATCATAGGTGGCTTCTTTCTCTCTGTCTAGTGTCTCCAAGGTTCGTCCACACTGTGGTCTGGTCAGGACTTCCTTTTATGGCCACATAATACGCTGTCGTATGGATAGGGCACATTCGCTTGTCCGTCATCTGGTGATGATATTCGGGTGGCACTGCTTCCCACCGGACCCTGCCTGCCTTGATCATTTTCGCCTCTGATCAAGCTGGGAGGCAGGACGGCCAGTGTCGGGGACAGTTGGGCAGCAGGGGCTCGGGGCCCGAGGCTGGGATTCTGGGGCTGGCGAGACCAGCCAGTCTTAAGGGGCTGGGACACCCTATCTTTCCCAGCTGCCGTCATTTGGATGCTTAGCTCCTCTCTCTCTTGTCCTCTCTCTTCTCACCTCCCTGGTAGTGACAATCAGAGGCAATATTATGGCAAGGCCTTTTGCACAAAGAATGTTGATGGATCCTAAAACAAGCACACCCATGCACACAAAACAGGAACCAGTGAAGTGTACATCATCTGCACATTCAGTTTATAGACAAGGAAACTAAGGCTGAAGGGTTTGAAGTGACTCTGCCAAGTTGTACAAAGAACTCCTACTGGGGCAGGATTTTTTTTGGATTAGTTTCGAGACCAGGTCTCGTTCTGTCTCCCAGGCTGGAGTGCAGTGGCACCACCATAGCTCCCTGCAGCTTGAATTCCTGGGTTCAAGTGATCCTCCTGCCTCAGCCTCCTGAGTAGCTAGACTACAGGGGCACACCACTATGCCCAGGAAATTTTTCTTATTTTTTGTAGAGGTGAGGTCTCACTATGTTGTCCGGGCAGACCTCAACCTCCTGGGCTCAAGCCTTCCTCCTGTCTCAGCCTCCCAAAGTGCTGGGATTACAGGAACGAGCCACCATGCCGCCAGGTGCAGGATTTGAACATAGCCCTGTCCAGTTCTTGGAGAACCTGATGTGACCCCCTCCTTCCTGCCTGTCCTGCCGCCTTGGCTCTCAGTCCTGCCCCAGGGCTACATTGCTGATTCAATTCAATCCAGTCCAGTTTCTCTGTGCCCAGGTGTGTGCCAGGCCGGAGCTCAAGAGGGTAAGGGGAGAGGCGGTGGCAGGACCTTGCTCAGATTTATTACGTGCCAACCCTGGCTTGGGCCCCGGAATCCAGATCTGAACCAGACACCGTCCCTGGAGGCTGGAAGTCAGGGTGGGGGAGGGGTGCAGGCCAGGGGTTGGCACAGAGGCCCTGGTGGCGGGCGGGGCAGGGGACCTGGTCGGGCTGGCGGGGCAGGAGAGCAAGACAGGCTGCGGGCAGCAGGATGCAGACGGCTCCTGAGGCAGAGTCTTCCGGCAGAGGGAACAGCATGGGCAGAGGCAGGGAAAAGAGAAAGAGGGAGAAAGAACGCAGTGGCTTTGCCTAGAGCTGCTCCGTGGGTGGAGCCCAGGCTTGACGGAAGAGATTTCAGAGACGGAGAGGGGCCAGACCCTGGGGGGCCTAGAGTGCCTGGTGGAGAGGCTCAGACCTTCTTCCGTGTGCACTGGGGAGACACTGAGGACTCCGGAAGTCGAGTGACACGTGTTTGGAAAGCTCTGGAGTGCAGGTGGGAGGGGGGGCAGCAGGAGGAGAGATGGACCTGGGACTGGGGTGGGGACAGGAAAGGCATGGAGGGTTTGAAAACGTCCAGGGAGTGAATCTGAAGGATCGAATGCATAGGACCCCGAACCCCAGGCCTGGGAAGACCCCAGGGAACCTTCTGGTTGGACGAAGTCCTCCTCTCACACAACTGCGTGGGCGAACATACAGTGCGGGGGCTGCAGGACTCCACCCACGGGAGAGGCAGCTGATTCGTGGGGACAGGAAGCGGATCGGGGACGGTGGGGACGCTGACAGGGAGGGGAATGAGGGAAACTTCGGGGGCGACAAAAATGCTCTTGATCTTTTTTTTTTCCTACGTCCAAAAGGGTATTCAGCATGCTCTTGATCTTGATCACAGTGGCCCCCCGGGTGTAGACACTGCCGAACTCGCCCACCTGCACATACGCGGTCTGCACACTCCACTGCCTGTAAATTATACCTCACAGAGAGGAGAAAACATTCACCAGCTAAAAGCTGGCGAAATAGAAACAGCTCCTGGATGCGGCAAGGGTCGGAGGCGTCTCTGCTCCCTCCAGCCCCAGAGCTGCCCCAGGCTCCCAGGGCTCGGAGCAGCAGGGGACGGGGGAGTCCCAGGGCCTCCACGGCCCAGCCCCCAGCCCCGCCTCCCTTCCCCACGGCTCCCAGAATGTCACACCTCCAGCACCCACCTGCCCTGCTTGGGTTGCTGCCTGCGGGGAGGGACACCGGGCAGCCCTTCCTGCAAATCCTGAATTAATGAATCCCAGGAATCTGCTGCCCGTCAACAGCCTCTTCTTTGGGGTTTTGGTGAGAACTCCAGGGATTAGGGCCTGGCAGGCTGGGTGCCTCCTCCCGGGGGGCTCAGTTTTCACCCCGGGGGAAATCTGAACTGGCCCCCTGACCCCCCACTCTCGTTTCCCCTTTGCAACAATCCCTTGTTCTTACAAGAGGCATTATCTGCCTAATCCCTGCCCGCCCTGGCTGGCTCCTGGGGTACGGGAGTGTGGGGGCCCCAATGCCCCCCCTCAAGGCTGCCCCCTGCCCTGGGTGCCTGGGGCATCCCCTCCTCAACCCTCCTGGCCAAGGTGGCCGGACCATGGGGAGAGGAAATGGCAGACCACAAATGGGCTCCCGTTCCACGCCGGCACAGCACCACCCTGAGCAACGTGCACACACATGTACACACATGCACATACATGTACACACACTCACACCCGCTCTCATGTGCACACACACTTTTGAGGGGTTCTTTGGTTGGCTGATGTAAATAGAAGGGGTGGGTGAGTGGTACCTCTGTACCCCCACTTAGCTCTGCAGGGTCAGCCATGCAGTGGGCAGGCCTGATGCCACAGCATGTGACCGGATTGGTGGGTGTTAGACACTGTGTACACCTCCTTGCAGAGGGGGGGTCAAACAGACCTGACTTTGAACCTGAGCTCTAGCACTCCCTCGCCACGTGGCCCTGGGCAGTTTCCTTGTCTGTAAAATGGGGATAATGACAATATTTCCCCCCAAAGGAAGGGAGACTAAACAGAGCTCTTGGAGGAAATGCCCAATAAACGGTGGCTTATTATTATTAATTAAGCAATTATCCCGGACACAGTCCTCCCTCCCTGTGCACCCAGAGACGCCGCATCTCAAGCAGGTTCCTGCTGGATGTGTACATGTACGTGCATGGTGGCGGAGCACCGTCCCCCAGATATCCCGGCATGGTGCCTGACGTTGCACCGTTGGGGAGGGGACCTAGTCTTTGGTCACTTAAAGGCTCCTAGTGTCTCCTGGAACCCCACCTCTGAGCATTCGCCTCTGCAATCCCCTCTGTGGGGATTACCCACCAGCCTGGGTATATGTGTGTGGGGTCTTGGGGTGTGTCGGGTGGGGGCAGGAGACGGACCCCCGCCAGGGGCAGTGGGCAGGACCATGGACAACCTCAGCCAGGGCTGAAGCCAGCAGAGGCCCCAGGAACAGGAGGAGAGGACGCCCGGGACCAGGCAACAGGCCCAGGTGGCTCTGGCCTCCATGTCCGAGGCTGTTCGGATGGCTGGAGTCACTGGGGCGGCAGGTCTGGGAGAAGACGCTGAGCTGGGGCCTTGGAGGGACTGCTTAGCTTCTGGGATTCCAGCGGGGACGGTGCAGGATTGGCCGTTGTCCTCACTGCCGTGGGTGCAGGGAGGCCCGCCCTGCAGCTCTGAACGCCTGGGGGAGTTCGCATAAAGAAACTGGGGGGCCTCGCTCCAGCCACGGAGTGGCTCTACAGCCTCCTGGAGACCTGATGCCAAAGCCTCGGGGTCCCTCCTGGGGTGACAGATTCTGTGCTCAGGACAAGCTGGTGACTCCACGCAGAGTTTCATGCTGAGACAGGAGACCCAGGGTTTGTCCCAGGACTGCCTCTGCCCTGCTGTGTGGCTTCAGGAACATCCAGCCTCTCTGGGCCTCGGCAGTGGGCGCTGCTCAGCGGCAGAGTCCCCTTCGGCTTGGAGCCCAGGAGAGAGGGTGCCTGCTGGGCAGGTGCGGGGCTCAGGCTCTGCCTCTTTTGGCCTCAGTTTCCTCTCTGAGCAAAGAGGAGGCTGGGCTCTCTCAGTCAGGATCTGAGGGCCAGCCGGGTGCAGGGAGGGAGGGGCAGGAGACGGTGGCCGGGTGGGCAGGGCAGGAGTGGCCGTCTCCCGGGGCACACAAAGGGGCCGTGTGTCCTCGGTGGGCACTGAGGGGCGGGCCGGGCGTCCGCTCGAGGGATGGGGATTTGGCTTCAGAGCGGGGCTTTATTATGTTTCCTTTTTAATTACAATGGTCCTGGCTCCCACAAGGGCAGCTTTTGTTGGGGCGGCTTAGGAGAGGGAGGGAGGAGGCTGGGCTGGCCAGTCTGGGGCTGGAGGGGCTCCCTGGGTGGGGGCCGTGCTCAGAGCCCCCCTCAGCGCCCTGGGAAGGGAGGTGTGGGGGCGGGGCGGCTGAGTTTACAGCCAAACCGACTCTTCTCGCTGCCACGCTGGGATTCTGACACCCAACACGCTGCAGAGCTGACCTGCCCCGCCCCCAGTGGCTCACGGGCCTCAAGTTCAACATCAACATCAACCAGCCCTAGACTGGCTCCAGATTCTGGGTGCTTCATCTCAGCCAAATCATGCACCCATTCAGCGAGTATTTGCTGAGCACCTGCTGTGTGGCGGGTCCTGCTCTAGGAGCTCCGGGCCCCTGCGTGAGCAGACACACATCCCCTGTCCTTGGGCCGCCATAGCCTAGCATGTGCCTCGCGTGCGTTTGCCTTCACGGCTTCCGGGCAGGTGGGATTTTGTCAGGAGCCCGCCCAGCGCTCACGACAGAGCATGGCGCACAGTGGGCTCTTGGGAGATGTTTCTGGGCTGAAGAAGGAAAGAACCATCCAGAAGGCAGGTGGACGCTGAGGGGTGGGAGGGCGCTTTCTGGAGAAAGGCCTGGAAGGAGACACTCAGGGCTGTGAACACCAGGAGGTGGGGAAGAGATGCCTCACTGGCCTTCGTGCATCTTGTGTGTCTCTGTGTCATTTGTCCCAATGTGCCTTTGCTATTTTGCGTTTTGAAAAAGCAAATAAGAAAATCTTCAAATGAAAAAGAGCGACTACTTTAACAACAAAACAACAAACTCAGTATAAGATTTTTAAAAACTGAATTCATCTTTTTTCCCTGAAAAATAAAATTTATGAGGGCTGGGAGTGGCACACCTGTAGTCCCAGCACTTTGGGAGGCCAAGCGGGGATGATGGCTTGAGCCCAGGAGTTGGAGGCTGCAGTGAGCTAAGATGATGCCACTGCACTCCAGCCTGGGCGACAGAGTGAGACCCTGTCTTTAAAAAATAAATAAATAAAACATGAATTTTAGACTCAGACAGCCACCTCTACTGTTTCCCAGATGTGTGGCCCTGGCAAGTCGCTCCGTCGCCCTGCCAGTGTCCCTGTCTGCACCCTTGCAGGGCGCCGCGGGATTAAATGGGGTCGTGGTGAAGGTCAGGTGCATTATTACTGCTCTCAGGCCCTGGAGTACTGGGGGACGGCCCCTCGCAGGAAGGAGCCCCTCACCATGGGACCCTCTCAGCCCCTCACCCGCCAAAGACACTAGCACCCCTGGAGGTCGAGGGCCCCAACCCTGCAATGCAGGGGTGTCCCCGAGGCTGAGGACTTTGTACCACAGCCTCCTGCTCACTCCATAGGCCCCAGGTGAGAAGCCAGCGGAGACATCAGCTACTTCCCGTTGCCTTAGGGCTGGAGTTGGGACCCTGGGCTGTCCAGGCCCTTGGACCTGGGCCCCTCAGCCCCCAGCTGGCTGGGCTCCCCTGAGTTTCGGGGGGCCTGTGCTGTAGCGGTGCTGCTGAGCCTCAGGGGAATGGGGGAGGGCTGAGGAGGGGGTGTGGCTCTTCCGGTCCCACCTGCAATCCCCACTCCTCTGGTCCAGGGTGGAGAGATACGCCTGGGTCCTCAGGCCTTCCTGGACCAGCCTAAACCAAACGGCGCAGCCCCTTCTCCTGCCTTTCCCGCACCACGGGGACGTAGCCCACGGCTGCTAACTCGGGCTCTGGAACGCCCTGCCTGGGCCGAGTTTGCCGACCCATGGATGGGGACGCCTTGTGGACGGGGACTTTCATCTGTTCACTGCTGTGTCACAGCCCCTGTGTGCGCTGGAACACTTGCCCTGTTTTACAGGCAGGGAAACTGAGGTTCAGAAAGGACAATGACTCTCCCAAGACCACGTGGCAGGTCCACAGCAGGAAAAGAACCCTCCAATCACACTTCTCTCTGGGCCCCACCATTTCTTCTGTCACTAAAGTCAATCCTGCCCTTCTCCCTGAAACCCCCCCCCCCCCCCCCCCCGCCCCAGGCACTGTCCCATCGCCCCTGTCCCCACAGCCTCCAGAAAAGGCCTCGTCCTCCAGGGGGAGGCCGTGATTTAGGCTTGGCCCAAGCGCTGACGTGTGGGGGGGGGCGGCATGAGGGGGGAGCACTTCCCGCCCTGCCAGGCGCCCCATCTGGACAGCGAGCTGCAACCTGATCTTTGGGCCGAGAGCTAGGCTATTTCGGGGGTGGCACCGGAGGCCCAGGCACCCTGACTGGGGGCAGGGGAGACTCCCGCCCCTGCTGCAGGCCTGGGACATAAGCCCTGGCTAGTGGGCCATGCCAGAGGACAGGGGCAGGGGACCTCCTCCTGGGACCGGGTGGGCAGACGTAGAAGGCAGGGCTGGGGGTCCCAGAGGAAGTCTTCCTCGCCCCAGGGCTGAAGGCTCCAGAGCCACAGATGTGGACAGAGGAGCCACACACGGGGGCCTTGTCCCAGCCCTGCCACCATCTCTCATGCGACTGACCCTGGGCAAGTCACCCTCCCTGCCTGGGCCTCAGTGTGCTCATTTGTATCGTTGGAGACTTCAGGTCTTGTCTAGCTTGGGGCTTCTATCATTTTGATAACAAAGGAAAAAATCCTCATGCTCTAACTTCTAGGGTCAAGGGGATGGCTCGAACATTCCGAGATTAGAGGGAGAATTCATGAGAATAACAAGACTGGTCCAAACAATCTGGGTTAGCGGTCGGGGTGGTTGTTATCACTAGGGTGGCCCAGAAGGGGCGTTTGCCCCCAGAGCACAGCCCATGGGAGTGGGGGACCCGGGGTGAGAGAAGTGGAGGTTCTGCAGTAGCCATGGCGGGCACAGGTGGGCTCCTCGGGCTGGCCTGTTCTGGTCCTGAGGCGAGGCCAGGACAGCAGCGATGCCCCCTGGCCCCCGCCCTGGCTTTTGTGCCACCCACCCAGCTGCTGCGGGCCGTGGTGGCTGCAGTGCCCGCCAGAGGTGCAGAGCAGGCAGGTGAGCCCCTGAGGATGCCCTGCCCTGCCCCTCCCTTGCAGCCTCCCAGGGGGGTGCTGGCCTCTTTCCTGGCCTGGCCCAGGCCCTGGGGACAAGCTTCCTTGGGCACGAGCTCTCACTGAGCCTGTTGAGCCAGGGTTTCTGGGAAGATGGTGAGACTCGATCCAGCCTGCGCAAGGTCTGGGGGTGATGGCAGTGGGGAGAAGCTCCCAGGCCACCTACCCCTCCCATGTTCCATGTCTCAAACACAGGGCTTAACCCTCCTGGAGCCCCTGCTGCTCCATCTGTAAAATGGGGACAGGGATTCTCCTGGATTAAATGAGATGAACAGTGGGCGATGCTTTGCAAGCCCAACGGGCATGGGAATGCCCAGGGTAGCGATGGGGGCAGCGGGAAGCACACGGCCCTGGGGGAGGAAGGAGGCGCTTCCCAGGGGAGGCACCTTGCACCGGAGACCCCCAGCGCCTCCCGCAGTGGCAGGGTCAGGCCGCAGGTCCCTTGCCTGTGGCCCAGGACTCAGTGCAGATGCCCACAGCTGCCTTCCCTCTGCCCCAGAGTTCACCAACGTGGAAAATCGCATTTACCAGGCACTGCAAGGCCGATCGGGCTGGGTGTCGAGAGGAGGCTGCGGCGGCAGTTCCAGGCCCGGAGGCTCCGGGCGGATGATGCCAGGGGACGCGAGTGACTTCCCTCAGTGGTGCTGAGACCGCTGGGGGCGGGGGGTGATGAGGGGCTGGTGAGTCCCCACCACGTGCTGGGGCCACATGGCTTCAGGGTCCCGTGTGTGTGGGAGGTGTCCCCGCATCAGTGTCCACTGTCTGCAGAGCAAGTCTGTCCTGGCCGTCATCTCTCCGTGAGTGGTTTCCTTGTCTGGTCTGTTTTGCTTTCCAAAGGGTTTGATGCAGCTAGAAAAAAGATATTTATAATCCAAAAGAATAATTAAAAAAATACAAAATCAGAAGTTCCTATGGTGCGTGTGAACTACTGGTGACGTTTCCGAAAGTTCACACAGACCTTTGGAAAAACCTGGATCGGGCCTCCTGGGACCGGAAAACGCATGAACCGTGAAGATGTCACCCCACTTCTCCGAGCCTCAGTGTCCACGTCTGGAAGTTGGGGAGAGGGGTCCCTGCCTGGCTGCTGTGCTGTGGGGTGTGATGATTTAGTGTGTGCAGAGGCCGGTCCGGCACGGGGCGCATGGGCACCGTCCCCGTTGAGGCCAGCGCCCACGGAGACGCTTCCTGCAGTTCTGCACTTGAGTTGTGTTGGGAACTCGTCGCCCAGACAGGCTGCCGGGAGGCGGAGTGGCCTTCGGAGCTGCCCTAAGTCAGAGTCCGGGGGACCTGTGGAGACAGGACCAGGAGGAGGAGGAGGAGGGCCTGAGGGCAGTGGGGGTGGGCTCTGGGGGCTCTAGGAGCTGCTGGCAGAGCCCTGGGGTGGGAGTTGGGGGTGACTGGGGGCCGGGCCTGCTGGGGCTGCCCCCAAACGGGGAACCGGAGTGGAGGGGAAGGCGAAGAAAGGGCCCACATTCTCTCGGATCCCCCAAACCGTGTGGGGAAGACACAGTGGTGATCCCCACTTTATGGATGTGTAAACTGAGGCCCGCAGAGGGCTCCCAGGCAGCCATTCACCTGGTCACTCGGGGGAAGGAGTCGTTTTGCCGCATACAATTCCAGCTGCAGCGTGTTGGTTTCATTACAGGCAAAAATTAAAAGAAAAATCCAAACCCTGATCAAATGACGACGAAAAAGCAATATTTTGAAAAAGGAGGAGACTGAGGCCGGAGAGCAGAGGTGACCAGTCTGAGGTTGCTTCCCACTCGGCGGCCCCCTCCCCCCAGTTTATTGGGTCCTTAATGGGCTCAGGGAGACCTGGCACCTGCCGCCTTTTCTGTTCTAATAAAAGGCAGATGCCCTGGGGGTGGCGCGTGGGGGGCTCTGGCTCGTGGCCACTCTGGGCGACACATTCCTGGGCCCTGACTCACAGGGCAACGTCTTCGTCTTCGTGTCTCCTCAGCACTTTTGGACCCTGCAGCTGTGGCCGCATTCCTTCCCCCACCCCTCTCCCCCCAGCCCCTCCTGCAGGAGCTGCTGGCTGCACTGACCATCCCGGACTGGGGAGACTGAGGCCGTGGGGGGTGGGTGCGGGTCCCCAGCTACACCCCAGAAGCAGGAGGGACGGAAGAGAACCTGTTCCCATGGCCTAGGACAGCGACTCTCAACCAGGGCTGATTTTTTTTTTAAGACAGAGTCTCGCTTTATTGCCCAGGCTAGAGTGAGTGCTGTGGCGTCAGCCTAGCTCACAGCAACCTCAAACTCCTGGGCTCAAGAGATCTTACTGCCTCAGCCTCCCGAGTAGCTGGGACTACAGGCATGCGCCACCATGCCTGGCTAATTTTTTCTATATATATTAGTTGGCCAATTAATTTCTTTCTATTTATAGTAGAGATGAGGTCTCGCTCTTGCTCAGGCTGGTCTCGAACTCCTGAGCTCAAACGATCCGCCCACCTCGGCCTCCCAGAGTGCTAGGATTACAGGCGTGAGCCACCGCGCCCGGCCTAACTGGGGCTGATTTTGCCTGCCAAGGGATAGTCGGCCATGTTTGGAGACATTTTTGATTGTCACGACTGGCAGGACGTGTGCACCCACTGTTGTCTTGGCATGTAGCAGGCAGAAGACAGGGATATTGCTGGACATTCTACAAGAGCAGGACAGTCCCCACAACAGGGGACCAGCAGTAGTCCCAGGGCCAGGAAACCCTGGACTTGGAGCCCCCTGGCCTAGGGCTGGAGTAGGGGCTCAGTGTCCCCATTCCACGGACTCTCCCCAAGCCTCTGGCTGTGGTAGACCCTGAGCCCGACACTGGAGGCCCGTGATGAGCCAGTTTCCAATCCTGGAGCTCAGGGAACCGTTCAGTCCAGCGTGGGAGACAGACAAGGACCCGTCTCTGTCTCAGCCACACAGCAAGGGGACTTCGAGGGGAACCAGAGGATGCCATGTGTCTTATGCTGGGAGGACAAGCATCCGAGGTCGGGGAAAGAGCAGTAGACAAGGAGTCTGACCAGCTGGGGACACATGGACAGGCTGTGTCCCCTCTTTGGGGTCGGTTTTGTCCTCTGGTCAGTGCTGAGCTGAAGTCTTGCAGGGCTGAGCTCTGACAGTCTAGGGGCCTTGGTGCACCAGTGCGGGGCTGGGTCAAATCGGGCCTGTCGCCTGTGTTTGTAAAAAAGTTTTTGTACTGTCTGTGGCTACAGGGACAGAGACTGTCTGGCCCTCAAATCCTAAAATATTTTCTATCTGGCCCTTATAGGAAAAGTTTGCCAAGCTCGGCAGCAACGAAGGATTTGAGGCATAAGTGATTGGGCAGTTGGGGACTGAAGGAAGGAAAGGCGTTTATTTGGGCGGGGGAGTGGGAAGGTGTAAATTAAAGGATGTTCTTTCTAGTGCGTAGGTCAGGGGCTCAAACTCACATTCCTCAGTTTCCCCGTTGTGCGTGGCAGTGGCTGTACCTGCCTGGCAGGGTCGTGCCGAGGCCCAGCGCGGTGGTGGGTGAGGAGAGAGAGTCTCGTGCCCGGGCCGGGCCGGCTGAGCTGGGTTATTTATGGGTTTCCGCCGGGAGGGGGGCTGCGGGCCTCGGGCCGTGTCTGACCTGAATTCTTACACTTACAGGAAATTGGAGCCCTTGGAAGCAGGTGCGCTGGTGATCCCAACACTCGGGTGGCCGAGAGGGTGATGTGGCTGAGGCCACGGCCTGGGGGGGGAGGGGGAGAGGGGGGGCTGGACCGGGCTGAGGGCTGGGGGAGGGGCCAGTCCAGAGGGGACAGGGCTCCCACCCCACCTGCCCACAGTCGTGGAGCGTCACGGCCACTACCGTGTGCTGGGTCCTCGCTCTGTGCCTCGCTTGCGTTTGCACAGTTAATGCTCCCAACATGCCTCTGAGGGAGATGATTAGCCCCATTTTACAGATGGGGAAGCTGAGACTCAGTGAGGTTTGCTCACTTGCTCATGAACATACAGCAGGTGTTAGAGTCAGGATTTGAACCCAGGAGGGGCTGTTTAATTCCAATTCTCATATCTCCTTATCCATATCAGGCATCTTTGGGCAATGAGAAAGTCTCCAAGGAAATTCCAGAATGTCCTGTGTGTTTGGGCAGTTACCTGCTGAGGTGGCAGTTGGCCTGCAGCGTCTGGGGGTCCACGGTGGGGTAGAGTCAGGGTGTGTGGCTTTCAGGCCCAGCTCTGTCGTTGGAGTGGGGGGGGGTGAGTGTCTGTGACGAGCAGCCGTGTGGGGTTCGGGGGCTGGTGTCAGCCGGGGAGTGCCGGTGTCTACAGTCACAGGGCGGGAGCCTGGGAGGACAGGGGTGGGGTCTGCCCTGAGGCCAGGTAGGTGGAGGTGGCAGGCAGCTGCAGGAGACCCTGTCTTAGGTTTTTAAGGACTCGTGAGATGTGGATGGGGTGCCGCAGCGTGAGTGAGAGACAGGGTGGGTGCGATTGAATATTTGCATGTTCGTGGGGGAGGTCAGGCTTGCTGAACCCCGAAATGCCTTTAATTTTGGGATCGTTCTTGATGAAAATTACAAATATGAAAGAGTCTTTAAAAGGAGAAAAGAAACCACAACAAATGACACAATGTTAAGCTGACAAATGCTACAAACATTACCAAATCCAGAAAAATACCATACTATTTTCATTAATTAACTCCCTGGCACACCTCGATACTACTGACTTCCTTTCCTTCTCTTGGCTTTGACCATCGCGTGAACAGTCGCCGGGCCCCCGGGCCGTGGGAGGAGGCTGCGGCTTGAGCCTCGGGGTGTGAGTCCGTTTGGTGGCTTCGCGTGACAACGGGACCAGACGTGCGGCTGACTCACGGGAGCGAGACGGAGAGCAAGGCCATCAGAGCGGACGGGCTCGCTGAATGTTTGTTCCATGAATAAAGACGAGTAGTGCGGGTGTGTGTCAGTGTGTGTGGATGGAACATACACATGCATGTTTAAGCATGTGCACACGTGTGAACGCATTAGTCCGTGAGGGAAGAGTGTGTGTGAGTCTGCGTGAGTCCTCAGGTGTCTTTTCTTTGGCCTCCCCGCCCTGCCTGCGCCTCCGCCTCCACCCCGCACCCTGCCCACAGGCAGATGGGCACAGACACGCTGTGGCATTTGGTCCAGGCCT
The DNA here is from genome assembly GCA_008750895.1 of Mirza zaza. Taxonomy (NCBI): domain Eukaryota; kingdom Metazoa; phylum Chordata; class Mammalia; order Primates; family Cheirogaleidae; genus Mirza; species Mirza zaza. The sequence goes on along the minus strand of VSMD01064473.1, from coordinate 61,130 downwards.
TGTGGGGACAGGCTCCGAGAGAGGCAGAATTCACAGCTCCTTCCCCGGCCCCGCCTCCCGCCCTCCCACTGTTGAAATGCTGGTAATTCAATCCATGGAGAAGCTCGGTGTCCTGAGGAGAGGCTGGCATGGGGCGTGAGCGCGTGTGTGCATGTGCGAGACAGAGGAGACATTGCATGGCCTTCCTCCTACACGTGGGGACCTGGGGGCCCCAGGCGGGGGTGGGGCGTCTGAACAATTAGTGGCAGCAGGTTGAGACCCAGATTCTGCTCTCCCGGGGCAGTGGCTCTGATGTAAGTGACTGTTGCCCAGCACTGGGCCAGGCCAACAGGGCACGGTGCTTGGATGGATAGGACCGCCCCTGCGCTGGAGCTGCTTCTAGAAAAGCAGGGGAATGCTCCAGGGGTGCTGTCTGTTGGGGCACCACTGGAGGAGCAGGCCAGCCGGGCCGGGCCGGGTGGGCGCACTGCCAGCCTAGGAGCCTGGCTTGCTCCTGTGGGAGCTGGCGGCTGGAGCGAGGGGCGGGTGCGGGTCTGCGTTCAGACGGAGAATCCGACTTCTGCGGGGAGCTGGCGGCGTTGCCGGGGCCCCAGGCAGCCAAGGAGGCTAGCGCCCCAACTGGGCAAGAGGTGGTGGGTCTGCTGGGGTGGGGGGCGGGGCTGCCAGGGTGGAGGTAACCCCAGACTCGGGCCTTTCTCACCCCTCACCCCTTTGCCATGGGCTTTCCCCTGACAGGCGGGTCTTCCCAGCCCTGTTGGGGAGAGGCCTGCACTTGAGCCTGGAGGAGGACAGGTGACGCTCGGGCAGCCCTGGCCTCAGGCGGCTTCCCTCCCGACTAGCGGGACATTTCATGGGGTTCCCACTTCCAAGGTGCAAGAACACAGCACACCGGCTGCTGTGCGAAGGCTGCGTGGGCAAAGGTGGAGGAAGGGGCCAGCCAGGAGGCTCCCAGCGTCGTCCGGGCAGGAGAGGACGGTGGCCTGGGCCAGGTGGTGGCAGTGCAGGTGGAGAGAACTGGCTGGAGTCCAGAAATTCTTCCATTTCAGGGCCCACACCCCGTGCAGGAAACACCACAGAATTCCTCAAACTGAGGGTCTTGAATTCGGGTTCAGACATTTTGCATGCTGTCCCCGTGAGGTGGCCCGTGCACTGTTCCCTTTAGCTGGGCGGGCAGAGAAAGCGGGGGAGGGCGGCCAGGTCTCCACGTCTAGCACCTGTTCCCCGGTGCAGCCTGCGTAGCTCTCTGTGGGCGGGGTCCCCAGTGTCCCGGCCCCCTGGTGCTGCCGGCTCCTGGGACGGTTACGGCTTACCTGTGTCACCTCCTCCCTCCGCCCCGACTTTCCTAATAAAAATACCTGCTGCCTTTTGCTTCCTTCCTGCAGGATCTCAAGAGCGTGCACAGTGCCTGGCTCCGAGTGGGAAGTGACCGAGCACCTACTCTGCTCCACGCACCGCCTCGCTGGCCCTTCCATCCACCCGGAGAGGGCGAGGTGCTGTTAGCGCTGAGTCTCCGGGAAGGACACAGAGCCCCGGGGGCGCGAGGACCCCGCGCTGGGCAGCGGCAGGGCTGGGGCTTGAACCCAGGCTCGCCTGGCCCTCAGCCTCGCCCCGTCCTGTCGGGGCCGCGTCCTCCCTCCCGCCCTCTCCGCCTCCCCCGGCCGCCACGCAGGGCTGAGCCAGACTGGGGTTCCAAAGACCATCCTCCTTCTCTGTCCAGAGATAAATATTTGTTTCTCCCAGTGTAAATACCCCTTCGTGTTTAATGAGGCGATCCCGAGGCCGTTTCCTGGCACGGCTCAGTGCCTGGAAGTCTCTCTCGCTCCGGGAGGGACAGGCCTGGTAGGAGAGCAGATCCCGAGGGGCTCAGGGCCTCTCGGCCATTCCTCCCACCTACAGATGAGGAAACTGCAGCTCAGAGAGGGCGGCTGACCCACCCAAGGTCACACAGCCTGAAATCAAACCTATGCACCCGGCCCTTGCATCTGGGCTCTGCCGCCTTTGCACCGTGGCTTCTCATTGCCCCCATACACTTCTCTGCCCTCCCGACGGCTGTGCCGTGACAGCGGGAAGGTGAGCCCTGAGGCTCTGCCCTTCCCCTCCCCCACTGGCACCGCTGGTCAATATGGCACTCACAGCCCCCCGGGCACGGACCCCCTCCTGCCATCCCCACTTAAAGCGATACTTTAATAAATTATGCTTTTATGTTATTACACGTGGAGCTATAAAAGCAGAGGGTGTGCGGCGGCGCTGAGGTAAGGCACCCGCGACTTTGCAATTTCCTGGTCTGGCCTGGCTCTGCTCCTCGCCGAGAGTTTTCATAACTGTGCACAGGTGACGCCACAGGGGCAGCCGCGGGCCGGGGATGCTCCCACGCGGCACGGCCCCTGCGGCCTCGCCGGGCTGGACTGGGGACGGTGCACGGGTTTGCCCCACAGGGATTAGAAGTGACATCGCCCTGGGTTCACGATCAAGCCCTGGGTTCAAACAGCAAGTGGTAAGAAACCCTCTGCGTCCGGAAGAAGGAGGGGCGCCTGCTGGCCCGGGCCAGACCCTGGGCCGGGTGTTTGACTCACACAACCTCATTTCATCCTCGAAAAGCCACGAGCTTGGCGTTAGGAGCCCACTTGACAGATGAGGACGGTGGGGCTGTGCTGACAGGTGGCCGTGTTGGCCTCGAACCCGGCCAGTCTGATCCCAGAGCCGTGTTCATAAGCGCTGGGCTGGCCTCATTTATTTCCCTCTCCGCCTCCTCTTCCGCCCCGAGTCTGTGGGCCCTTTCCGCGCAGTCCCAGTTAGTTACCGGTGCGATGGGCACCATGAACAGGGAAAAGAAAACAAAAAACAAAACCAAAATGACTTGGAATCTGTGGGGAATGAAGCCTTCCAGACCCCAGACCTTCCGTGTCCAGAGATGTCAGTCTTCCCATCTGTGAAATGGGGCTGAGCTGTCCCACCCTGCCGCCCTGTGTGTTTGCCCCAGGGAAGGGGCCTTGGGATATCTGCGAGAACACAGCCGTTGCCTCCTGCCTTGGCAGAAGCCAGGGCCACCCTGGGAAACCCTGTTTGGTCCCGACCTGTGCTGGCCTCCCCCGTGGACCAGCCGGGCATCAGAGCAACGCAGTGAAAATGGGCCCAGAGCAGCCTACAGAGGCTCTGTGTGGCTCTTGAATGATTCTAGAAGGTTCCAGAATGAGAAAGGCAGCAAGGCGGCGGGAACTCTGGACCAGTAACTGGACGACTGTGCATGTTCGTCTGTGAAGTGGGCACAGGAATCAGCGTGGGGGTCAAACGAGAGCAGCGCTGCCTCCCAGGCGCAGGCCTGGCCGCCGTCAGAGCGCCTCGACCTCCCCGGCTCTTTTGGGAAATCGTCCCGGGAGCCGAAGACAAAACTAAGAGTTGAAATAAACACTCGGGCTGCAAACACCCCACAGTCCTGGTGAGCGTGTCTCCTCGAGCCGGCTGGCTTCCACGCTGCCCGAATGCAAACAAGAGGCAGCAGGGGTGGCGTGGGCCCCTCGCTCACCCTTGGAGAGATGAGCCGAGAACTGGAGCCCAGCAGATGTCCCGCCCTGGTGGCGGTGACTCACTTGCCTCCCTGGTTGAGAGAGGCGTCCAGCCGGCCTGAGCGATGCAGGGCAGAGGTCAGGGTAAACACCCGTGGGCCGGGCGGGACCTGTCCCCTGAGCAGAAGGAGGAGCGCCTGGGGGCCTGGGCCGCCCTGGGGCCGAGGGGCTGCAGGGGACCTTGCCACAGAGGTGCACCCTTGTCACTTCAGAGGCCGGGGGGACTCCAGCCAGCATCGGGAGGGTCCTAGGCACCAGGCTCTCCTGGACAGATAGGCAAACATTTCCTGGAAAGGGCCAGGGAGTAAATCTTTCAGACTTTACAGGTCATACTGTCTCTGTCATGACGACCAACTCTGACAAGGTAGTATATAAGTCACCATGGACAATATGTAAATGAATGAATGTTGCTGTGTCCCAATAAAACTTTATTTACAAAACAGGCAATGGGGCAGTTGGGACCCTGAACTGTAGTTTGCCAACCTCATAGAACTATGGTAGGGGTTGGGGCTCTCCCCGAAACTTGTGGATGGAGCACGCTGACCTGCCCTCTGGTGCACTTGACCCTGAGGCAGTGCCCCTCCACCGAGACAGTTTGCTCTTTCATTTCCTCTTCTTCTCATCTTCTCTCTCTCCCTCCCTTCCTTTCCATCTACTCACTCCATCATCTCTCTGTTCACCCATTTACCTCGTCGTTTCCATAGATCTCTGATTCGGAGTCTAACTCTCTAACTTGTTTGCTCACTAACTCACGCTCTCTTGAATGCAGTCATTTATTCACTCACTCATTCATTTAGTCCTCTACTGGAAGCTCAGGGTTCTAGCACTTAAAATATGTAAATGCTAAAGGAACTGGGGTTGTTTTATCTGGAGAGAATCTGGGAAAATATAGGGGCTTGATTATTGTCTCTTAGGCTCTGTTAAATTTCTAGGAAGAAGAGTCTGAGCAGTTCTTCATTATTAATTAAGCCCTGTGTTGTTTACGAACCCAAAGCCTCCTCTGTCTGAGGCTGTGCACTTGAACTGCAATGGCAAAGACGTTGTCCCTGTGCTCTCGGAGCCCCGTTCCAGCCTAACACAAACTGTAAGTGGGTGGGCTGTTCCAGGCAGGGAGCGGAGCCAGGGCAAAGAACAGGAGGTGAGACAGAGTGAAGTACGTTCCAGAAACAGAAATTCACAGGATCGGAGCATGGTGTGCGCACACTTGTGTGTGCACGTGCGTGCCCGTGTGCAGCAGGTAGTGAGAAATGGGGCCACATCCTGAAGAGCCTCGAATGCCAGGCTGGGGGACTTTGGGGAGCCCTAACAGAGAGCTGTGAGCAGGGGAGGGCGTGGCCAGGCTTGGGATCTAGAAGCATCTGCTTGGCCACCCGCAGAGAATGGGTCATGGGGATGGGGAGGGCCTCAGTGGGGGCTTCCCAGGGGAGGAGGCATTTCAGCAGGACCAGGACAGGTAGGTTGGGGCATTTGCAGCGTGGGACTTCTTCCCACTGTAGCCCCTCCCGCCTTGGGCACACCCCCCACTCCCCAGGGCTTTCCCACAGGTGGAGGGCTGGTGGAGGCAGTAGCAGTGCCTTCTGGGAGTCCGGCTGCTGGGCAGGGGCAGGGGCTGAGGGGCAGGAGGTGGGGGGACGTGCCTCTCTCCTCTCCTCTCCTCACCTCCACACATGGTCCCGTCCAGGATCACACTTGGCCTCCTGATGGCACCATTCCCGCCTTTTCTCGCCTCCTCGGCTCCGCCCTGGGCTGGGCTGGGGTCCACACTGTCGGTCCTCCTGGGGCCCCCCAACGACTCCCACAGTGCCTTGTGCTATGGAGAGGCAGCCTCAGGTCTGACACCAGCTTGCTGTGTGGCCCTGGGGGAGCCTCTGCCCCTCTCTGGGCCTCAATTTCCTTACTCGTATCACAGTTCTAACCTCATAGGGCTGCCACAAAGTTACAGAGCACTTAGCTCAGCACCTGCTAGTTATTATCAAGGGCTAATAAATATTGGTCACTAATAATTATTATTCATGATGATTATTATTAGGTGAATGGAAAAATGAACCAATGGATGAAGATTGTGCTACTGGCCTGCAGAACGGATTGTGGGACGAGGGTGGAGGTCCTGGACTTGTTGGGGCCCGTTATGAGTTCAGCCAAAAATAACCAAAGGAAAACAGCAGCGTTAGCACCTAACGCCTACTGGCCACTTGTAAGCGGTGCTGTTGGGGCAATTTCCTCACCTCTCTGAACGTCAGTGTTTTGTGAGATGTGGAGGGCAGTGAGGCCACGTCCCAAGTTGCCCTGTGCACGGAATGAGAGCGATGCCCTCTCACGGCTTGACTAATATCTTGGCTATTAGAACCAAATCCCTATCGATGTCCTACGGGCCTAGCACATTCTGATCTTCACAACGGTTACTATGGTTCTCACTCGGTGGGACAGGCGGGCAAGGCTTGGAGAAGTGGAGTGCTGTGCTCCAGGTCACATGGAGGGCTGGGGCCAGGGTGGGATGAGGAGGACATGGGGATCAAGAACCCCAAAGATGAACCACTGACCACTCCTGCCTGTCCCTGTCTCAGGCTCCAGTTTCAAGTCCCTCCTGCCACTGCCAGGGACCCCTCAGTCTGTTCCCACGCCCTCTGACCTCTCCCTCCTGCCCCACTGGGCTCCTGGTGCCCTGAATCTGGAAAGTTCCTTGGGCCTGGGAGAGATAAGTGGTGCCTTGCCTTAGACCCTGGGCAGTGCCGGCTAGCGGCCCCTTTGATCGCAGACCAGATGGTCCTGCCAGCCGCAGGCCCAGGGAGGGGCTGGGCCTGGTATCAGCCACCTGGAGGGGGGACCTCCTACTGTCGCTATGGAAATGGCACCCATCCCTGCAAACAGGAAGCTGCTCCTGCACTGGGGTGGGATAGGCAGGCGTGGTGGAGACCCAGCCTCTTTAATCTCCTTGAGGAAGTGGTCTGGGGGCGGGGCCTGGTGTGGGCCCCCAATCTCCTGTCTCCCTGATGAGCATGGGGGTGGGGCACAGCAGCGTGAGCCCCGAAGAACTACACAGTCGTCCGAGTCCTGATGTGGGAAGAGCTTCCCCAGTCAGCTCTGGCTCACCACCCTGGAGTCTGGGCAGACTCCTTTCCTGGGGTGCGCCGGGCTGGATGCTTCTGGGTGCCTACTCTGCTGTCCCAGGTGGGTGGTAGCACCAGCATCCAGGGCTTCACGACACCCCTGAGAGCCCCCTGACCTGCTATGGTGCCATGGGAGCCTTGGGTCACCATGCTCTTGGCAGGGTGACCCCAAGCAAATCACCATCGGCTTGTTTGTAAATGGGGCTGCATCCTCTTCCTCACGGGCAGGATGAGGGGCTAACGAGAGGACCTAGGAGACTGTTCAGGTCAAGAGTGATGCACCGTGACACTCGGTGTCCCCACCTCCAGAGCCCCAGCCCTAGAGCGGCACCAACACCCCACCCCACACAGTGCCGGGGACAAGGACCAGGGAATGCCCCGCTAGATGCCAGGCCCTGAGGGGGCCACCTCCCCTGCTGTTTCTCACTTCTTCCTTCCAGCAGCCCTGAAAGCAGGGCCTGTGATCCCCATTTTATAAACCGGGAAACTGAGGCTGGAGGGCTCCACTGTCTGCATTCGCAGTGTGTCTCGGGCTTTCTGACGTACTCTCTGGGGCCTGGGAGTTCAAGCGGGAGGCTCAGTCCAGTTTCCGTCCCCAAGAAGTACTTGGGGACTCGGACAGAAATTATTCCCCTGGCAGCGCTGTTGGTCCTGGAGGTCAGGGCAGGGGCAGTGGCACAGGAGGGACACTGGGATCGTCGCAGGCCTTGGATTCTGTTCTATGTCATCCCCCTCTATTGGCTCCCAAGCTGCAGGGAGGGGGACCAGGTCACGGGAGCCCTGTGACCCCATCCACGGAGCCCTTCCTTCCTCAGCCGACAGCATGGAGCTTCTAGAACACGCCAGGTCCTCTGCTGGGGGCTGGGGGTATAGAGAGGGGAAAGACACAGTTGTGCATTGGAGGAGAACAAAACCCTGTGTGCGTGCATGCATGTGCGTGCGTGTGTGTGCCTACACGCAGTGACGCAGGAGTCGAGGGTGACAGGGAGGACAGTGGTGCTGACAGGTGGAGCTGGAGCAGCCCTGGGCGATGTGGTGCTGGGGAGAGTGATGGTCTTGGGGGTGGTGAGGTGACAGAGTAAAGGTGTGTGCAAGGAGTCACCGGCGTCTGTCCCTCAATACCGAGGGCTGCACCTGGCCCCCTCCTGGCCATGGCAGCTTCCTCTAGGGACAGAGGGACACCCAGACAGACGAGGACAACACAGAGAGATGAGGACAGGCAGAGGGCGGTGGCAGCCCCAGCCAGGAGGCGTCAGAGACATGAGACTGAGGCCCAAAGGGTGCGGAGGAGTATTCTAGCTGGGGAAGTGAGGGCAGAGGTGCAGGAGGGTACTGAGGCTGGAGTGGGGGTGGGCAGCACAAGCAACTTGGAGGCTGCCCCACCCTGAGGGGCATCCCCTCTGCTTCCTGGCCCCACCCCCAGCCCACCCCTGCCGGGAGTCACAGTACCACCCCTCCCCGCAAATAACTGGGATTGTTTGAAAATACCCAGCAAGAATTCGGCTCAGCAGGTTACACTGGTGCAGGGGGAAGCAGCTGAGTGGGGGACGGGGTGGGGAGGACTCAGTGGGCCTTCCTGGGAGGTGAGAGGTCCTGACCTCAGGCCGGGGCCAGGGCCCCAGCGAGCACTGATCCCGGAGCAGATTACAAGGGAGACTTGGAGCCAAATCAGCTTTGAAAAGGAGCTGGTGGAGTTTGCCTCAGTGAGGTCACCTGGAAAAGCCCCGCCCCTGCCTGGGAGGGGCGTGGAGCTGGGGGCGGGGCCGGGGGAGCTGGGAAGGGGCTGTGGGTGGCGCGTGCAAGTGCAGGGTGATCGGGCATGCACAGGTCCGTTTGGGGATGGGTTTGTGTGTGAGTGTGGGGGGTGTCTGTGTGTTAGGAGAGGAGAGTTGGCTCATTTGTCTTTGACTGTTGCTTCCGTCATTCACAGTTACCGTGCAGACGCCTGTGCACGGCTTCGGCGTGTGTGTGTGTGTGTGTGTGTGTGTGTGTGTGTGTGTGTCCACCTCTGTGTGCCTGCACACACACGTCTGTGTGTCTATTTCATGTCTGTTCCCATGCATCTCCCTTTCCCTTCCTCTGCCCGCCCTACTTCCCTAACCCTTGGCCCTGCCACTATGTCAACGTTCCTTCCTTCATTCAAAACCATTTACTCAGGGTCAGCCATGAGCCAGGCGCTGTCGCAGGCCCGGAGGTGGAAGGGCAGAGGTGCTGTTCCCGCAGGAGCACGTATCCTCCTGGGGCGAGACAGACCCTGAGCAGACAAGCCAGCCGGTACCGTGCGGCGTGGTGACAAGTGCTGGGGGACAAAAGGTAGCAGGGTGGGGGAAAAGGGACTGCCAGGCTGGGAGGGCGGTTCTGCATGGCCTGTTGGGGGCCAAAGAGAAGACTTTGAGCAGAGACCTGAAGGATGAGAGGCAGGAGACGGGACTCTGGGGAGGCTGTCCCGGGGCACAGCAAGTGCAAAGGCCCTGGGATGGGCACACTTGGTGTGTTCTGGGGACAGCAAGGAGGCCAGTATGGCTGGGGTGGAGTGAACAAGGGGACATCAGGAGGAGAGGAGTCAGCAAAGCCCCTGGGACACTTAGAGCCCTCCGGGGGTTGGTCTCAGTGGCAGTGGGCAAGGGAGGCGTTGCAGACTTTGAGCAGGATTGTTTGGCGGTAAGTGGGAGGGGGGAGAGAAGCGAGGGGACTGTCACAAGAATCCATTGCGAGGTGACGGTAGCGTGGTGAGGGGAGAGAGGGCAGCGCAGGGGAGGCAGGAGGTAGGAGGTAGAGATGCGTGGAGTTGGATGTCATTGTTGGATGTCAGGGGATTTGATAACCCAAGCCTGGGCTGGAGATACAAACTTAGGAGCCCTCAGCATTCGGGGAGCATTTGAAGCCCCACAGAGCCACGCTGTGCATTTGCCTGGGAGTGTTGCTTCTCGTGTGTGCCCCCCCCACCCAGTTGGCCAAAGGGCCAGCGCCCCTCTCTGGGGAGTGAGCTAAGGGGGTGGAGCCGGGCGTTAAGGGCACTTGGGTGTTGGGGTCAGGCAGACCTGGGTTTGCATCTTCACGTGACCTTGGCCAAGTCCTTAACCGCTCTGAGCCCCGCAGTGAAGTGGAGATGATAATGGTGTCTCCCCGGCAGGGTGGTCGTGGGAATCGAACGAGAAGGTACGCGTGTAAGCGTGCAGAACTTAGATGGAGACACGGTCCCTGTTATTGTTCTTGCTCACCCTGAGACGTGGCGGGAGCCCCTTTGGACGATTCTTTGTCTTCCTCCGGGTGGGGTTTAGAAGACTGGAGAAGCCTGGCTCCTCTATGGCTGGTAAATGAGGAATCCGAGGCTCAGAGAGGTTGAGCAACTTGCCCAAGGCCACAAGGGCAGGGCGAGGCTGGCACTGGAACTTATTCCACGACTCGGAGGAGTTGCTGTGTCAAGACTGACCCACACATCCAGGAACCCCTGCCCAGGGGCATGAGGACCGTGGCTGGCCAGCGTATCCTCTGGTGTCCCCCAGTCTCCCTTCGGCAGGGCCCTGGGTATTCATTTCCATCCGACTGCACGAGCACAAATGCTGGTGAGACGTGTGGCAGGACCAGCCCTCGGAGCACATGGCTTTGGTTGGGCAGGGACACTGGACTTCACACCCACCGGTGGTGGGGGGCGGCCGGCCCCTTGCTCTGTGGTGTGTGTGCAGCATGGGCTTGCGTGTGTGTACATGCATGTGTATGTGTGTGTTGTCAGGGTGGGAGGGGGAGGTCAGACCCGTGTGGCGAGAGCCCGAGTTTGGTGGCAGCTTCCCCAGTCCCACCCACACTCCTTCCTGGCGGAGCGGCTGGGCCGTGCCCGGAGGGAGCCCCGCTGGGCTGGGACCTTCCAGGGTCCTTGAACCACATCTGAGCTGCTCTGGGAAGGCTCCGTGGTGCGTGGAGAGCAGAGAGGGAGGCTCCTGCCGCTGATTTATGGGCGCCTTCTCCTTTGATCTCCCTGCTTCCCCCAGAGACTTCCTCCTCCACCTGGGGCTGCAGGGGAGGCCTGGCGTGGCAGCTGCCGGCTGGTCTGGGGCAGCAGGGTTTCGTATCCCTAGGGTACAGGAAGCTTCCTTCTCTCTTGTAGGGTCTTGCTGGGCCCAGGTCCCCTGTCCATGGAGGCTGTGAGGGTGTCCTGTCCTGCTGGGTGGGGTCCAGGGCACACCTCCGGGCCTGGGCTCACACTCGCCTCCCTGTCTCTGGTTCTGCCTCCATTCTTCCAGTGTCGGTCCCTCTGTTTCTCTGCCCTCCTCTCTCTGCCTAGACCTGCAGGGCTTCTTCCTCCAGCCTCCCCGCCTGACATCCCGATGCTCCACTCCAGGGTCTGGAGCACCTGGGTGACCCGACAGTTTCAACTTCTCCTCTGTTTCCAAGGGGTGAAGGAGCCCAGCTTTCAGGCATGGCCCACAGGGAGGGCAGGTGCAGAGGGACAGGAGGGCAGGCCCAGCCGGAGCCACGCCACCTCCCAGCTGTGTGGCCATAGGTGAGCAGGCCGCTGAGGCTGTGGAAGGCCCCGGGCAGGCCCTGGAAGGACACCCAAGCCATGGCGCCCAGGACGCCCAGCGGGTCTGCGAGGGAGACGGCAGCTCTGGGGCGGGGGAGGGCAGCAGCCCTCGGACTCCCTCAGGCCTGACCTGCTTGGGGAGGAACTCTGGCATGTCCCGGGCAGGGCCAGGGGCCTGGGAATGCGGCCGGGCGAGGAAGAGATGGTGTTCTCAGCAGACCTGGATAGGGCAGGGACAGGTGCCTTCCTCAGGGCCTGCGTGCCCAGTTCTACCTCCTCTGAAGGTCGCATCTAAGGGCAGGGATGGAGGTAGAGGAGACAGCGGCTGAGCAGGGGACCTGCCAGACCAGGGGCAGTCAGGCCCAGAGTCCTCCGACAGGGGCTGTGGAGCTGAGAAAGAAAGGGCTGGGAGGTCTCGGTCACTGTCCCTGAGCCGCTGTCGGGCCCGGGCAGGGACAGGAATGGAGTGAGCATGGGGTGATGGGAGGAGGTGTGTGCAGGGCCACCCCCCATCTATCCATAATCTGGGCCTCGTGGGCCCGGGGCCACCATCCCACTGGGGGCCTGGTCATTTCTTTCCCCCCTCCCCGTTCTCCTGCCCAAAGCCTTCTTGTTCCTCAAGGCTTAATGCTCGTATATTTAAATTAATCAGTCTTTTCCTTCATGGCTTCTGGGTTTTGCAACTTGCTGGGGAAGGGCTTCCCTACCCAAGATTATGAAAATATTTCCTTTTAGTGCTTACGAGTCTGTTCCTTCATTCAGTCCCTCCCTGCCCCACATGCCATCATTACTGTATGTTTCCGCATGTGATGTCTGTGGCCACCCATTGGAACAGAGGCTGCTTGGGGACAGGGACTCTTGTCTGTCTAGTTCGACGCTGTGTCCTCAGCACTTAGAAGGTACCTGATACACGTATGTTGCATAAGCGACCAGGACGTGTGCCCAGACCGCAGACCGAGAGAGTGTTCAGAAGAGACACCGTTCTGTGGCTGTGCAAATTGAGGCTGATGGCAGTCATTCCAGAACACATCTGTTGAATTTTTACCTGTGCAGCTTACAGGTAAATCGTCTGTTCCCCGTCCTACCTCCTGCTACGTCCCTGAACATCACCCCTATCCAGGGCCCCCTCCCTCCTGCAGTCTCTTTCCCCTCTCCCCACAGCCCGTACTCCTGAGCCCCTACTAATCTCTCTCCTCCCTACCTAGGACAGGGGAAGGGATGTTGGAGGAATCCTTTCGGCACGGGCTGGCTGGGCGCCTGCAGTGCTCAGAGCTGGGTGCAGAGACGGGGGAGCCATGCCCCCCAGAGTCACAGAGGGCCGGCGACCTCACTCTCCCCCCGTGGCTACCTTCCGGCCACTGAAGACGTCCCGAGAGCAAGGCCTGCTGCCAGGATGCTGGCTGGACGGCCCGTCTGACGGTGCAGTTTCATTCCTCACGATTCGCATGTAATTGGCCCCAAATGATTGCCAGAGAGCTCCCTCGCACAGAGTGGCCATTAATTCCCACCGTAATTGCTGGAGGGGGGCGGCAGGGCTTCTGTTAAGGGCCGAGAAAGTTCCAGCCTCAAGCTGCTAATCGATAAAACGAGGGCCTAATTATATGTCACGACTCCATAAACTCGCTCATCACACTCGTAAGACAAAAGCATTCCCGAAGCAACGTCAGGGCTGTGGTTCTGCCGGCCGTACTGCGGCTGCGCAAATGGAGGCCGATAAGTGTGTTCCCAGGACACGCTTGCCCAGCGTGACCTGTGCGTGCGGGAGCAGTGGGAGTGACGAGGTGGAGCCCCAGGACTCGGGGCGCTTCAGGGGTGGGGTGAGTGGGAGGGGGCCGCCCAGGACCGATCCCAGACGCTGGCCTGCACATCCAGGCAGGGCTGGGCCGTGGCGGTGACCGCAATCAAAGCAGGAGAAACGGCCCAGTGATAGTGCAGAGAACGAGAACGGCTGGGTGGCTTTGTGCTAATCATGTCCCCTCTCTGAGCCTCAGTTTCCTCATCCGTCAAGTGGGGTTCAGAATCTCTGCCTCCAAGCACCTCTAGAGTGTGAAAGTGCATCGGGAAGTTGCCAACGCCGCTGGTTTAAGACACATGACGCTAATACCTTCTGCCTGACTTCAGCTGAATGTGTGGCCCCACCCTGAGGCGCTGGGCACAGAAGTGGGTGCTCATTCACATGGCTGTGTGACTCATAGGAAGTGACCTTGAAACGTCCTTGTAGTCAGGTCCCATGAGGGCCTAATCCCCCCTGCCAGAGACAGAGACCCCCGCTGGACCGGTGGACAAAAAAAGCCTTTAGACCAGCACCCTGAGGTCCCTTCTAAGCCAGTGCAGGGAGGAGCCCTCCCCGAAAAGGAGAGCCAGGGACGGTGCAGGGTTAAGGTCAATGTCACGAACAGAAATTGGTGCAGGCTTCAGGGGGAGTGGGAGGCTCAGAGATGTGGGGCCTTCGTGAAACCAATCACGATGTTGTCAGTGGCAGCTGGGGATGAGAATGAAGCTGCCTGGTGGCCAGGCTTGGCCACAGGGGTGGCTGTGGGGAAACAGCTCCAGGCTCCTCATCTTCAAGTGGAAACAAAAGGAAGCAACTTCAAACAGTTTCCCCAGTGGCTGTGGGATGTTCCTCCCAAAGGAGAGTTTGAAGGCAGCACGGATTTCCCCAGCCGAGCTGCAGCACCCTCTTGGGCAGCGTCCACGCCCATTCACCCATTCACTGCTGCATGCGTTTATTCCCTCGTGTTCATGCCCTCACTCGTTCATGGACTATTCACTATCATTTATTCACTCATTCACTTGTTCATTTATTCATTCATTTGCTCACTCATTCATTTGTTCACTCATTCATTTATTTACTCATTCATTTATTCACTTTACTTAGGTAGGACCAGCAAAAAACCAGAACACAGAGCAATAAAGTTAGAAGTTGCCTAAGTGTTATGAAGACAGCCAACAAGGAGCTGCGGTGGCCAGTAACAGCCTCAAGCTGCTAATCGATAAAACGAGTGCATCATTATAGATCACGGATCCATAAACTTGCTCATCACACTCGTAAAATGAAAAATTCCTGAAGCAACATCAGGGTCTCTGCATCGGAGGGGTGGCAGTCAAGCTGGGACCTCGCCGAGAAGAGCAGAGGACTGGGAACCACTGGCAGAGGGAGGAGCTCGGGCCCAGGCCTCGAGGTGGGCAAAGCCTGGTGTGTTTGGGGAGCCATGCGGCTGGGGGGAGCCACGGAGGATGGAGGGTGGGGCATGGCTGGGGAGGGAGGCCAGGCCAGGTCTGCAGGAGAGGAGGAGGCTGAGCAGTGGGTGGGGCAGGGTCGAGGTGAACCGGAAAGTTCTCCCCTTCTTCCCACCTGGGGCACCCCAGAGCCAGCCCCTTCCTTGGGTCCACCCCGAAGTTGTGCCTGGACCCCTGGCGCAGCAGACAGGACCCTCCCGCCCGTCCTGGCTCGGGACCCTGCTGGGGCTGGGCACGGCGTGATGCCTGATGCCAGCTCCAGCCTGCCCTCCCCGCATGCCATTCCAAATTGGCTCGGTGAAACCAGAACCGTGAAATCCCGTTAGGGCAGCTGGAGGTAAGCACAGCAGTGGAAGGATTTAGACCACGTCGAAACGGCACGTGTGCAAGAGGGTGAGAACTCTCGGGCTCCCAGGCAAAGGCACCGTCGGGAAAATGAAGAAAGAAATCCTGCCTCAAACCCACAACCAAAATATTTCATAAGAGCCCTCCCTTGGCCGCCCCTTGCTCTTTTTTTTCAAGAAAGGATACACACGGCCTTGCTACTTGTAACCTGGCCAAGAATAATTTGTGGCAGGAAAGTTTGAGCATTTGTCAAAATAAAATAAAAATGTAAAAAAAAAAAATCGTGAGCACTCGAGTGTGCATTTGTGTGAAACTAAACAGAGGGAAAGTTATTTAGGTGGTAAAATGTCTCTGCATTTCCCTCCTGTCCCCTGCGCCCTGACACGCGGCCCCCCTCCCCGAGTGTTGAAATCGAGATTGTTCGGGTATTTGTTTAGTTAATCTCCCGCCAGGGCCAGGGGGCTGCAGGCTGGGTTTCTTCTTGTTCACGCAGGGCTGCGGCTACCAAACAAGCTCCCCCTCACCTAGCACAGGGCCGGGGCTGTGCACCTGTTCCCTGCCCGACTGGGGAACTGGTGGGGTCGGGGGAGCAAGTCTGTCCTCCCAGAGAATGTGGCTTATCCCCACCTGAGACCCCCAGCTCCTACAGGGTACCTAATATGAGAACCTGGAGCCCTGGGGGTCTGGTCTACACCCGGGGTGGTGCTGAAGTCCCATGGGGTCTGGGGCAGACCCAGGTGGGGTCCGGGGCAGGGGTTCAGACAACCAGGTGGAGGAGTCAGTCCCCCAGACCTGGGTTTGACTCTGGCTCAGTCATGTGCTGATTGGATGAGCGGCTCAGTTGCTTGCCTGTAAAATGGGCTCAATGATAGTAGCTACCTTGTGGCGCTATTGGGAGGATTGAAGAGACTAACCCAGGGACAGGATTAAAACACTATCTGGGCCGGGCGCGGTGGCTCACGCCTGTATTCCTAGCTCTCTGGGAGGCCGAGGAGGGCGGATTGCTTGAGGTCAGGAGTTCGAAACCAGCCTGAGCAAGAGTGAGACCCCGTCTCTACTATAAATAGAAAGAAATTAATTGGCCAACTAATATATATAGAAAAAGTTAGCCGGGCATGGTGGCGCATGCCTGTAGTCCCAGCTACTCAGGAGGCTGAGGCAGGAGGATTGCTTGAGCCCAGGAGTTCGAGGTTGCTGTGAGCTAGGCTGCCGCCATGGCACTCACTCTAGCCTGGGCAACAAAGTGAGACTCTGTCTCAAAAAAAAAAAAAAAACTATCTGGCACAGAGTAGCTACTCAATAAACCCAAGTGCTTACTCTCCATGGGCTTTAAGCAACACTGGAGGCCTCAAGAGGATGGTATTTTGCTTCCTTTGAGGCTCAGTTTCCCTTTCCGTAAAATGGGATAACGGCTCTGCCCACCTCACAGTGTTGTCTAGGAAGATTGAGTTAAATTACCAAAATCCTTAGGCCAGTCTCAGGCACACGGTAAGTGATCATTAAATATTAGCTATAGGCCAGGCAAGGTGGCTCAGGCCTGTAATCCCAGCACTTTGGGAGGCTGAGGCAAGAGAATTGCTTGAGGCCAAGAGTTCAAGGCCAGCCTGGGCAACATAGTGAGACGCTGTCTCTACAAAAAATTTTAAAAATTAGCTAGGCATGGTGGCACGCACTACAGGCCCAGCTACTTGGGAGGCTAAGGTGGGAGGACTGCTTAGCCCAGGAGTTTGAGGTTGCAAGTGAGCTATGATGGTGCCAGCACTCTAGCCTGGGTGATAGAGTGAGACACTATCTCAAATATATGTGTGTGTGTGTGTATATATATAACCTGTAGCATTATTGTGCATTTGCTCTACTTTGTCATAAAATTTTGTTTTGATTCAACAAAGAATGAGGGAAAAAAGAGCTCACCAGCAGCTGCCATTGGCCAGGCTTGTACCAGGCACCTTTGCACGAGTGGCCTCACTTTTCCTGCAGATCTTTGCTGGCTTCGTTTTGCAGGTGAAGAAACTGAGGCTTGGGCGACTCAGTGGGTTAGTGGCAGAGGCGGAGCTAGCACCCTGGCTTTGCTGTGTCAGGTCAGGAGCTTCCTTTTAAGGCTGAGTCCTGCACGGGCTGGACCAGACCGGAAGGAGGGGATAGTTGGTGATGACGATGGTGGTGGTGGTGGCGAGGATGGCAGTTTTGAGTGCTGGGGGTGGGTGCTGTGTGAGCACCTTATACACATTATCACAGTGGGCTCGCCCTACAGCTCTGTGAGGTAGGTTTATCATCCCCACTGGACAGATAGGGAAACTGAGGCTCAGGAGGGTAGGGAAAAGAGTGTCCTTTAACCCTGAGCCTCCTGGGCAGCATCTGCCTTTGACTGCCCCGTGCCACCAGCAGAGAAGCCAGCACTTGGTACCGAGCACATCGTGGATGCCCGATTCCCAGCCCTTCCTGTGTCCTTTGCTTATCCTGCCCTGGCCCTTTTCCCTAGAGGGGCCAGACCACGAAAGGCCAAACCCAAAGCCCAACTGGCTCATGTTATAGATGGGTAAACTGAGTCCCAGAATGAGGAAGGGATTTGCAGAGAAAACCAGATCTGATGGTCAGTGGGGGCCTAGCTCACTCTCTGGAGGCGACAGGAGGGGAGGGAGGGGAGGGGAGGGGGTGAGGAGATAGAGCTGGCGAGGGCAGAGCCTGGCAGGGGTTCAGAGGGGTGGGCGAGAGCAGAGTCTGGGAGGAGGAGAAACACTCTGAGCCTCCCCCAACCTGCACTTCCCAGCTCCACTCCCCCACAAAGCTCGGCCTTCCCTGCCTCCCTCGGTGATGACTCATGACTCGGGGCCTAGGAGCTGGGACCTGGTCCCAACACTCTGGGAACTCGGGATAGAGCAAATGAGGGACAGTGGCACGCACCTCCCCCAGCAGGTGAGAGAACAGGTGAGGTAATGCAGGTGAAAGGCTGAAAACCAGGCAGAAATGGGAGTTGTTGTTATTTTTATTATTACTGCACCAGATAACTGGTTGGACTGCATTTTTCTCAGTTGCCCCGGGGCCCTGTAGAAACAGCTTCAAACTGTGCTGGAAATTGCTGAGGATACAAATCAGGAAATCTAGGTTCTACTCCAGCTCCCGCCTGGCCTGTGGGGCACTTTGGACAAGATCCTGCCTCTGTCCCCCTCTTGGCCTCTGTCCCCCAAATGGACAAGGCAGGGGGCTGGGATGTTCTGTCTTGGCTCTGGAACTTCGTAGGGGGCAGCGCTTGGCCTCGTTTGGGTTGGGGAGGCCCCACTGGGGCAAAGGGGGTGGGGAGACCAGCAAGGACAGTTCCTGGCTGACCCCTGGGTGCTGAGCCGGGGGCTGACTGGTCTGACCGTGGGCATTAGCCCTTCCCGCACCCCCTGCTCCCCCTCCCCGAAACATGGTGGGGAAGGAGTGGCCCACTCCGAGCTCCACCATGGTGGCAAACATCAGCCGGGCGGGACCCCGGTCAGCAGGGACAGAGCCTGTGCTGGTCCCCAAGGCTGCCAGGGAGAGGAAGTTGGGGAAGGAGGGCAGCGCCTTCCAGATGGTCAGATCCTGAGCTGAAGGTGGACGCCTGCAGGGGCCGGGACAGGAGCGTGCACATCGCCACCTAGGCCCCGAGGAGAGCAGTGCAGCCCCAGCCGCGCTCCTGGGCGTCTCCTTGGATTCCTGCCCTGAGCTGGGCACCCACTGTGTGGCCCGCCTGCACTGGGACCTGGGCAATTCCAGTGTGACCCGCCATCCCTGCCTTCAAGGCATCCACAGCATGGACAGTGACTGACCTTGGAGTGGGACTACCTTGGGTACCTGCCCCTGCTTTCTCACTCACCAGCTGACTGTGTGACCTGGGGCAAGAGACTTAACCTCTCTGAGCTCATTTTCTCCTCTGCAAGAGGGGGGACAATTTGCTCCCTTGCAGAATTGCTGAGACCCTGAAGAAGGAAGTTGCCTGTGACGTCCCTAATGCACTGTCTGGGGCAGAGTGAGTTTTCAATGTCTGGTCGTTCCCTGTCTCCCTTCTCTGCAAGCGAAGTTATAGAATGCCAGGAGAACACTGGAAAAGAAGCAACTCACTGCTCAGAGGAGTGAGGAGGCTTAACGGAGAAGAGAGGGCATTAGAGTAAGGGTTTGAGGTATGTGTAGGAGTTCCCTAGGCATGCCAGGGCTCCGTGAAGGCAGGAGCCCTATCTGCCACCAACTATCCTCGTTTCCCCAATGCCTAGTAAATCATAGAAGCTCAATAAATCCTTGCTGGACCGGTGGGTGGCCCCGCAGGTGGCAGGAGAGCACAGCAGAGGGGTGGAGGCATGCACGACCTGGTGTCGCCGGTGGGTGAGGAGTTTAATTCCTCTTCAGGCCCCGACAGTGCTTTGCCGAGTTGCCTATGAAAGGCCGTTACACACGTGGGTCCACTTGCTGTGTCCCTGGACGACTGCGGGCACCGCAAGAGCGGTCTGCTGGCTCCCTCACCTTTGCCTTGCTGTCCCTAAGGCCCAGCCAAGGCCCGGCCCGGAGGACAAGGCCTGGGTTGGACGCATGAATGTGGGATCGAAGCATGCCCCTCTGGGGGACCATCAAAGCCTCGTTTGGGCTGAGGGGTGTGTGTTGCGGGCTGCCCCCCACCACCCTTCTCCCTTCCCGGGGAGCCCGGGGTCCTGTCCGCACGCTCAGCTCTGCCTTTTGGGCTCCCTCTGATTGGCCTCCGTCTGTCTCTCTAGCCTGGTACAGTTTTGTCTGATGACGCTGTGTGCTACGAGGACACTCGAGCAGGGCGAAGGCCAGGGAGGCTGCGGCAGGGGTCGCTGGTTTAGGGGTGTCAGCAAGGGGGCCTCCCTGAGAAGCCGAGGCTAAAGCAGAACTTTTCTCCTTCACCGACTTCTTCTCTGGCCCCGGGAGCGAAGCCTGCCTTGCCCTCCTGGCTGGGCTGGCCACCCTTGGCTGCCCGTGAGCCTTCTCCCTGGATCCAGGCTGCCCGTCCCAGCCACTTTTTAGCCATGTGACCCAGACAATTCCTTTGCCTCAATTTCCTCATCTGTTAAATGGGGATAAAATAGCACCTGCTCCCAGGGTGGCCGTGGGCACTGCGTCTGTTACCAGTTGCACAGGGCTCAAGATGGCACCTTTATGTCACAAACACTCCATAAATGGGGCTGTGTTCGTTGTCAGTATTACGCATTTATCCCGTTTGTGTCTGTCCTTCTAAATGCACCGACCCTTCGGCCTCGTCCAGTCCTCTGGGAATGGAAATGGGAGCGGCTTCCCAGGGAGCTGCTAGATTCTCACTGCTGGGTGCAAACGGTGACTAATCGGGCAGTTACGTGCCAGGACGGTGCCGACTCCCTTACAGTATTGTTATCTCAAATCATCTCGCCACGCCCCCGGGAAGGGGTCCCCACTCTGCACATGAGGAACCCCCCAAACCGGGAACCAATAACTTAGCTGAGATTTGAGCCCAGGTCAGCTCAGTCGTGTGCTAAACTGCCTCACTGGAGAAATATTTAATACTTTCCTGCCACACGAGGCTGACTCTGGCTGGGAACTCCACGGATCAAGGGGCCAGAGCGAGTGTTTTGGAGATGAATTGGAATTGGGGCGGGTCTGGGGAGGGGCTGTGCGGGTGGCCATGGCCTCTCAGGGCAGGCGACAGGATGACTGTACAGCCCATGCCCCTGTATTCCTTCGGGATCCAGAGATAAAAGAGAGAGAGGAGCAAGAGAAGGAGGGTGGATAGAAGGTAATTCCGCGTGGAGGGCGCTCAGCCCGCTGGTCGGCGATTGGCTTTGCGTGGACTTGGTGCCTGCGAGCCCCAGCAGGTCGCTGGCAGGCTCCGGCCCACGGGCCCCTCCAGAGCCTCTCATGGGCCCAGGCTCTTCTGCACCCGAGAGAGGCTGATTTCAGGCTGCCCGGCACAGGGGCCCTCCAGGCGTGGGCTGT
Organism: Mirza zaza; assembly: GCA_008750895.1. Classification (NCBI taxonomy): domain Eukaryota; kingdom Metazoa; phylum Chordata; class Mammalia; order Primates; family Cheirogaleidae; genus Mirza; species Mirza zaza. The sequence goes on along the minus strand of VSMD01064473.1, from coordinate 40,410 downwards.
GGAGGAAAGGGCACCAGGCTGGGGTCACGAAACCAGGGGCAGGTCCTGGCTCTGACCCTGTGTGACCTTGGGCAAGTCCCTTCCCTTTTCTGGGCCTGTAACCCCCTCTGTAAGGACGGATGATCTCCCTTCCAGCTCTAACATTGGACACAGTTGGTCATTTGCTGAGTCAACAAACCTTCGCTGAGCACCTATTATGTGCCAGGGACCAATGAGAAGGGGACAAGATGAGAAGGGGACAAGAAGGGGACAGATGGTGACAAGGGACAATCAAACAGGGCCCCGTGGGCGAGAGCGAGGAGCCTGCTTTAGGCGGGGTAGTTGGAGAAGGGGTTCCTGGGGAGGTGCTATTTCCTCTGAGACCTGCGGTATGAAATCCCTCACGGGAGGCTCCAGGACAAGAGCACGAAGGGCAGGGGGAGCAGCAAGTGCAAAGGCCCTGAGGCAGGGCTGAGGAGGAGGTGACCGGGGAACAGAGAGAAGGCAAGTGGCCAAAGTGGTGAGCCAGGGGGAGAACCTTGAGGACATCACAGGAAGTGAAATAACCCAGCCACAAAGGGACGAACTCTGTGTGAGTCCACTCATGCCAGGTTCCTTGGCCGGGCAGGTTCGCAGAGACAGAAAGCAGAACGGTGGCCGCCAGGGGCTGGGGGGAGGGGACGGGAGGTGTCTGATGGGGACCGAGGTTGTGTATGAGCTGGTGAAAAGTTCTGAAGACGGACACGCAGCAACATGAACACGCTCATCGGGACGGAACTGGACATTTAATGATGGCTAAGATGGCAAATCTGATGCTATGCATATTTTACCACGATTAAAAAAACAAACATCAGGTTATCTTTTCTCCCTGGTTAAGAGCTTGGATATTTCCCTATAAGCAATGGGGAGTCTTTAGGGGTAGATATTAATAACCGTAAATATCTGGTTGTCGTGGAGACAGGACAGCAGGGTGGACACAGGCAGACCATCGAGGAGACCAGGAAGTCACCAGGAAGAGCGGGGGTGGCCCGGACAGGCGGCAGCCTCAGGGTGGTGGGGGCGGGCGGGTTCTGCAGGGTTGCGGAGGGAGTGGATGTGCCAGCGGGGATCAGGCGGGAGGGCAGGAGGAAGTGTCGCTCCTTAACTCCGGGCTAGGCTGTGGAAGGCTTGAGTGGGTTTCCAGACTTCATCTCACCCATCCTCATCCTCCTGCCTCCGGCCACACAGACGCGTCCTCTCCCCAAGCCCCATCTCCCAGGGAGCACGTGGGGATTGCAATCTGCTCCCCAGGGATCCCCACGGGGCCGTTATAAAGAGCCCTGTGACAGAGGCTTTATGGTTTCCAAAGCCCGGTCACGGCCGTGGTCCACTTGGTCGTCCTGGCGTGCCTGCGGGGTTGGCAGGGAAGGTTTCACGTCCACTGCACAGTTGAGGAAACTGAGTCTCAGAGAGGTACCGTGCCTTGTCCACGAAGACATGCCCACTCCCTTGATGGCGTGTTCATCCCTGGCTTCACAGACCAGCGAGGAGCGGAAGCAGGGAGTTCCCGCCGAGAGGCGCCTGGCTGAGGGACAGGGGCATGAGAAGGTCCTCTCTGCAAAGCACAGGGGTGGGGGAGCCGGCGGCCTGGCAGCCTTGATGGGACAGGAGGCGCTTCCCTCTTTTCCTCCCTGCACAGAGCCCCGCAGCTGCAGTCTCCTTCCCGGGGCCCAGAGACCACCCAGAGTCACGGTCCTGGACGTTGCCACCCTCTGACGGCCCCGGCTGTCTCTCCCGCAAACTGCTGAGCTCGGCGCCCTGGGCGGATCAGGCTGGGATTTTCTCCGGCGCCCGCAGGGTTGGCGCCACGCGAGTTGGGGGCACGCAGACAGGCGTGAGAGGTGCTCCTGCGTCTTCCAGTCTCATCTCTGCCTTTCGGCTGAGTCCAGGAATGTGTCTGGCTGGAGACAATTGGCGTCATAGCTGCAACCCAGAGGCTTCCAGGGCTGGGAGTAGCTCCGAGCTCCCCTCGTCCATCTCTCGCCTTCGTCGGGGCTTCTGCCCTCCCCCGGAGACCATCCAAGCCAAGGGGAATGTCGTCTGTTCCCCAAAGAGCCCCGTTCCTCTCCCTCAGGCCTTCATTCCTGTAGGGAGCGACTTCCAACCCAAGGCCTCGACTGCCTGCCCGTCCCGCCTGCCCCTCCCACGGCAGCCTGTAGGGAGGCCCCCCACCCCTCTCTCCTTATTTGAGTGGGACTTACCTCAACGGGGACCTGTGGCCGGGTCCACGAGAGCACCCCATTCTCCTCGTCTCAGGGCTGGTTTGGGGGTCGGCACATGCGGTTGAAACCAGACACATTGGATGAGGTCCTGGGGTCTTGCTGCAACCGTGGGGAGCGGGGTGCTCCCTCTCGGTTGGGTTTGCTATTAGGTTGGAAGCCCAACGCTGCTGTCATTTGGGGAAAGGCTGCCTGAGAACTAATGTAACAAGAGGGAAAGTCGAGTGGAGGCCTGGAGAGAGACGATTCCTGACAATAGTAGTCGAGTGCCTGGATCCAGCCATGCCTGCAGCTAAAGACCCATGGACACTGTAGTTATGTGAGCCAGGGCCTTGCCCCTCCTGCTGGATGGGCCAGTTTGAGTTGGGTTTCTGTCATTTGCAGCAAAGGTGCACCCACCCCACCCTAGGCTCTTCTGCAGCAAGTGGTTTGTCCTTTGGCTCTGCCCACAGTGGGGCTGAGGGGTCTCTGGTTAGGGCCTTGGCAGGAGAGTCCTTCCTCTCCCCGAGTCTGCTGGTCCATTGCTGCCCAACACCTGTGTCTCCACTTGGACCCACCCTGTCCCTCTCAGTGTTTTCTCCTTGGCTTAATGTCATGCAGGATTCTTGCCATCAGTGCTGAGAGAAGCCCACATGACAGCAGCTTGAGTGACAAAGGGAACCTGGCGGCATGGGAAGTGGCCCCCGAGAGGGACCTAGGGGCTGGAATCAGGGCTCAGGGCCACCAGGATCCTCTCTGTCACTCACTTCTGCTGTCTCTGCTTCCCTTTGGGGCTGGCCAAATTCTCTCCCTTCCATGAGGTAGGGAACTTGGCCACCGTCAGCCCAGCTTGGCACCCCCAGTCCCAAGCAAGAGAGTTGCCCTTTCCCAGGATCCATTGGTCAGTCCCAAGGAAGGATTGATTGGCCTTGTTTGGGTCATATGCCTGCCCTTGGACCAAACACTGCTGCCAGGGAAGTGGGGGACGATCACTGACCAAGTCCAGGTCAGGAGGATGAGCATTGAGCCTTAGTGGTTGACAGAGTCTTGTGGGGGGAGGGCAATTTCCCACAGGGGACCACATGGCTCAGAGTGGACAAAGGTTGGGGTGTGAGGGGTGCTGGGCAGAAAAGAGCAAGAGGTGCTCAGCCCAGTAACATCACCACCACCTCCATCCACCAGCATCTCCTGAATCCCTAGTGTGGGTCTGGGTCTGGCTCTGTGAGGAACCCATCTATCCATCCATCCTTCCATCCATCCATCCCTCCACCTATCCTTCCATCCATCCATCCTTCCTTCCATCCATCCTTCCATCCATCCCTCCACCTATCCTTACATCCATCCATCCTTCTGTCCATCCCTCCCTCCATCCATCCTTCCATCTGTCCATCCATCCATCCATCCCTCCACCCATCCTTCCATCCATCCATCCCTCCACCTATCCTTCCATCCATCCATCCTTCTATCCATCCATCCACCTATCCTTACATCCATCCATCCCTCCATCTATCCTTCCATCCATCCATCCTTCATCTGTCCATCTATCCATTCAACACCGACTTAGCTAGGAACACAATGATGAGATTCAAGTCCTAGTTCAGTTCTTCAGAGGGGAAGAACATTCAAAAAGCCACTTCGTTCCCCTGGGCTACGAGCACTGATAGGGAAGTATGAGGGACTCAGAGAAGGGCCAGCTAACGTGGTTTTGGCAGGGTGGTCTGGGGGCTTCCAAGAAGAAGTGACAGCTAAGTGGAGACCTAAAGGAAGAGTAGGAGGTAATCAGGTGAGGAATAAGAATAGGTTGCAGCAGGGGGACACTGGGAAGGCAGGAGCTTCTGCCCCCGGGGAGGTCACTGCAATGTAGGAAGGCAAGACGCAGAGGCCCAGTTGTTGGTCTGACCCTCCCCTCACTCTGCAGGTGCTGAGCACCGGGGAAGGCCTTAGCCGCGTGGGATTCGGAAGTGAGACAGTCGGGCTCCTTCGCCCAGGAGCTCCTGGTCCAGCGGGGGAGCCACTGTGGGGTGCGACAAGTGGCACATCAGGGCGACAGCTTGCTTGGCCTGGAGGAGAGTAGGGGACAGCAGGGAGGAGGTGAGGTCGGCACCGAGCCCTGACAAGATGTGGTCACCAGGAGAAATGAAGCCACAGGTCCCGGACTCTCGCGCTGCAGCCTCCCACCCGCTGTCTGTGCAGCTGCCATCGTGCGGGAGTCCCGAGCGGTCCTGGATGGCACCCTCCCGACCACCTCTCCCTCCTGGACGCCAGCGGTCCTCGGCCTGGCCGGGCCGTGCTGTCTCCCGTGCCTGGGCGCAGACGCGGAGGAAGGCCGGCACAGGTCTGGTGGAGAGCAAGGCAGGTGGACTTGCTAGGGTAGGGAGGGTGGGAGAGGGGCGTCTGGTCAGGGTTCAAGGTCAGGAGACGGAATCCAGGCCCTGCTTCTGCCACAGACTCACCGCGTGACCTTGGGCAAGTCCCTGCCCCCCTGGGCCTCGGCCGATTGCTCCTTTGGATGGGAGGAGCCCTCAGGCCTTGACGAGGCGCCATTCCAGTTCTGCCACGGGGGCTTCCTGGGCCTCCGGCCCTGTGGTGGGTGGCCTGTGTCTCCCGTGCTGGGAGGGTACAGGGAGGTGAGGCCACACTGGGGCTCCTGGACGCTGGCTGCGCCGCCGGCAGCACGCAGGTCCTGAGTCATCTTCCAGGCAGCGATGACCTCTCCATACCCCTGTCTCCCCCCTGCCCCGTGACCCAGGCGGCGTGCAGGGCCAGGCCGTCCCAGGCGGGCAGCACGGTGGAAATCACAATATTGACCCAGCGCACAGGAAGTGGGGAGGACAGGCCGCCGGGGTTCCCGGCTAGGGAGACAGCTCGCTGAGTGATGAGCTTGGAGCCAAGCTCTCCCTCCCTCCTGGGTCACTGCACCGCTGCCCGCAGCCAGGGCTGCTCCTCCCACTGCAGGGCCCCCTCCCCGGACCTCCCTCCTACACATTCCCGGGCCAGGCCCGGGAGGGGAGCCGCCAGCGAGCTCTGAGGCCGCAGGCCCTCTTGGGCCCTGCCTCCCTCTAGGTGAGGCGCAGGCTCCCTTGTGCTTCTGGCTTCTGCGGGGACAAAATGGAACTGCACCCTCCAGGACTGCTGGCTTTAGGAATAGTCCTGTGTCCCATTTAGCAGATGGGGAAACTGAGGCTCGGGAAGTTACTCAGCCAGTTGCACCAGAGCAGGGAATCACACAGGATTCTGCCCAGTCCCATGACCCATGCGTGAGTTACCATCAGTCATGATCACGGGTGAGGTGTAAACGGCTCGATTAGCCCAGCCCTGGTCTCGCGCAGTCCTCACAGCTGCCCTAGGACGGGTGCAGTCGTCAACCTGACTTTGCAGATGAGGAAACTGAGGCTCAGAGACAGTGAAGTAACTTCCCCAAGGACACAGCTTGCAAGCAGCAGGGTTGGGATTTGAACTGAGGGCTGCCTGACCCAAAGCTCGTGCTCTGTCTGTCCCGCCAAGCTGAGGGGCAGGAGGGGCCTGTCCTTGCTCAAATGCCCCCTCCCCAAGAGGCCTCAGGACCGCATTCCGGATCTGTGTCCCCTCAGGACTTGAGTTTACAAAGGGGCTCCCCAGGGGCAACTAGCCCACAGCCTAGATCACCAGTGGGGGAGTCTCAGTTGGTGCTTGAGGGGGGCATGGGATTGGGGGGCGGGGTAGGAGGAACCAGGAAGTGCCTTCCCACGCTCAGCAAGCTGGGAGGGAGGGGTGCCATGGAGCAGAAACACTACTGGGCTTGGCGTTGGGGACCCGCAGCCCCTCCCTGCCCTCCCAGCGTCTGGTCTCTCCATGTAGAGAGAAGGGCCTGGGGTCCCTTTGAAGGTCTCCTCCCCAATCCAGAAATCGAGGGAGGTTTCAGCCCTCCCTGTGGGCTGGATGTGGGCGGGGACGGGTCTCCACCTGCTTTTACCAGAGACACCAACCGGAACCTGCCCACGTGCTTACTCTGGGGCTGCTTTTGAGGGTGTTTCTGACTCATCACACCACCCTGTTAGGGTGAACCTCGGGGAAAATTCGCTCAGAATTCAGCGTAGGCAATCTGCGTGAAGTCTGAGAAACTGGCGTAATTCTATGCCACGGACACTGAGCGTATGTGCCCACAGGCGTGAGTTTCACATCGGCCTGAGTTTTACCTCTTCGTTTTGCTCACCATGAAGCTGAAGGCTGAAAGGGTGACACACAGCCGTGCAGGTCTTCCCGGTCCAGCTCACTTCCCCCCACCCCCACGGGCCCCAAATTATGATAATTACCACTATTGACCTGCTGTGTAGCTGGAAGACACAACCCTGTACCGATTTTCTCCTTTCCTGTATACCAAGGTGGAAAGTGACCTCAGAATGTGGGCAAGGTGTGTCACAGATCCATCGATGAGTGACGGCTGCTGCCGGCACGGGAAGGGCAGTGCTGGTGCAAATGCTCCTGTCTGCCTCCCCTCACGCATGCAGTGTGCAATGTATGTAATCATATGTTCTGCTCAACCACGTACAACATGATAAGCTTCCTTTAAACCTTTGTGGAACAAGACTTTATATAAGTAAATAGTGATAATTCATTACAAATAAGTATTAGGTGCTTTATCATAGATTATACTACTATGTTCTTGCCATATATCTGAAGGAGAAAATGTTTGGGTCATTACAAATGGTTGGGTCAGGTTCCAGGTCAGGGCCACTGCTGGCCCATAGGGCACCTTTGTGTATACTGGAAAAATGTGCCTTTCTGGGCACTCATGGCTTGGCGAACAGAGCACAAGATGGATTTGGGGTCCATTCTCCTCATCACTCAAGGTGCTCTTGTTCTGTGCACAACCTGAACATCCATGTAGAGCAGTCCTATTCAGTGTCTTGCCAAGTCCTGCTGTTACACCCTCCACTCCAAATCCAGTGCCTGTATTACCGCACGCAGCACACAGTCCACATTCTGGGTCTTGGACACCTATTAATCCTGCGGGATAGATGGCAACTGGTCCGAGGCTAAGTTGGGGCGGGGGAGAGGAGGGACAGCGTGAACAACTCAGCCTGTGTTTGTGCCACAAGCAGGCGCGATCACTGCTGGTGCTGCCCCTGCCCGCCAGCTGCGGGGAGGATGCTGGGCTATGAATGACCCCAGTGATGCCCTCTTGGGGACCTGCTGGACTGCCCCCAGGCCCGGTCCTTGGCCTCCGCCGTGTCCTGGCGCTGGGAAGTCAGGGACGAGGCCTCCTCCTTGGCACCCCCGTCCTGCACGTTTCTTCCCGCTCGCTTTTCCGCCCGGGATTACCGCCGGGGCTGGGCTTCTGCACGCTGCTGTCGCCGGGCCCCCCGCACGGGACGCTTGAAAAACATCTCCCTGAAAGCAGAGAAAGTGTGAGCCGTCAGGAAGGAGGGTGTGGAAGGAGAGAGGTCCTCGGAGGAGGGGAAATTTACAGCGCTCATTTGGCCAGTGCCGAGGCCGCGAGAGATGCCTTCCGGAGGTGAGCGCGGGGATTTCACTGCTCAAGATCAGACGTCAGCACTCCGCGTCCCTGGAGATCGCCTCCGCCACCTCCTCCCCTGACAGATGAGGAAACTGAGGCCCACGAAGGACAGCGACTTGCCCGAGCCTGCACAGCTCCGTGGGAGACCGCGGGCACGGACCGTGGGGCACCGCTGCCCGCCGAGTCCCCTGGGCGCTGTGTCTCGGGGCTGAGACCAGGCGGCCGCTCGCTGGGCTGCGCTAACCTTCAGCCTCCCCCGAGCCGGCCTGCTCCCGCGTCCCTCACCATCGTCCCTCGTTCCCTTCACATTTTACGAACGGGAAAACCGAGGGTCGGAGACTCTGACTCACTTGCCGAAGGCCACCCCGCGCCAGGGGAGGAGGAAGCTAGATGCCATCGCGGTTAGTGCAGCCCCGGAGGCCGACAGTCTGGGTCCTGCCAACACCGCCCGCTGGCCCCGTGGCCAAGCTGCCAGTCTCCCTGAGCCTCGACGCCCTCATCTCCAAGTGGGAGTGACAGCCATCGGGCTATGGTGACGACTCAGTGAGAGGGCCCACGAGAGGCTGGTGCAGTCTGGGGATATGCTCGTGCCCTGTAAACAGCAGAGCCAATGTCAGCGTCATCATCGCTGCCAACATTTGCGGGCGGCGGTGGCAGACATTTGTTGAGTTGGCTGCCAGAATGCACCCTCTGGACGCCTTGGCACAAACGGCCCTGCCCTTTGTGTGCCGTTTCAGTGGGGACAGGGGTACTGGGGGCAATTCTAGGGACGCCTCTCCCTCTGCCAGCCACCCTCCCCCGCTCAGGACAGCACGCGCCCCGACGTGACCCGTGGGCCGTGCTCTGCTACGTCTGACTCTCGAGCGGTGGCCCAAAGTCAGAGAACAACGGCTGGGGATTTGCCACTGTTGTCGTTATCCTGGTTGTAGCAATAGCCCCGTCAGCCTTTTCCTGTCACCAGATGCTCATTTATTTATTCTCTTGGTGGCTATTCCAGGAGCACCACTGTGTGCCAGGCCCTAGGCCGGGGCCCGGGTCACAGAGGTGCACGGGACAGGCAGCTTCTGCTCGCCTCGTTCCAAGCCCTCTGGGGCTCCGCCTCCCCTGCCTCCCCGAGCTTACTGCTCCAGCCTCCTGCGTGCTCCGAGAGGCCCTGTCCCCCGTCCAGTGCCTTCTGCTCCGCTTGTGACAGCCAGAGCTGACTTGGCCGCTGGGCCCAGGGAGCCCTGGCGATCCCCGGCAGCGGTGGGCTGAGACCCCACGCTTCTCTGTCTCCCGGGCCCAGGCTCTTCCCCTGGCACCGCCCTGCCTCTGGGCACCCATAGTTATCCTGACGCCTGAGCCCTGGGGACCCCAAGGCTGGGTAGGACCAACCGAGTCACAGGGTTTGTCTAAGATGAACCAGGGGCGATGAGTTTTGTGGCTTTGAGATGCCATAAAATTACCCGATGACTGTGGTTTTCAAACTATATCCCTTCAAGCTGCGCTGTCTGCAGAGGTGGCTCAGGGGGTCACTCCCCTCCCTGCTCCCCTGCCGTTGGCACAATGTTTAGGAAGCAGGGGCTCTAGAACGACTCTGCCTGGACTTGCATCCCACCCCCACTCGTCAGCTGTGTGACCTTGGATAAATCACCTACTTCTCTGTGCCTTGGGTTTCTATGGCATATTCCACAGGGAAAGAAGGGTTCTTTTCGTTGCTTGGGAAATGGTTGCAAATACCCGCCCACGGTGCTCACTTGGGCAAGGGCGCCTCCACTCGCCGGGCTCTGGTGTCTCTCTCCAGCACAGCTCTCCGGGAGATAACTTTCCTGCTCTAAAAATCCACTCTGGGTTTGTGCGCGGAGTCAGTCCTCACTGGCGTGCTCATACGGGGCCATTCCAGGGCGCCTGGCCGTGTGGCCGGCGTGGAGAAGCCGTGGCAGCTGCCCTGCTCTGTGCCGGGCTCCCGGGCAAGAGCACGGGGGTCTGGGCCACTGGGGGCTCTGCTGGGCCCAGTCCCCTTGGCCCTGGCTCTGCCCACGGCCTGCACGGCAGGGACCCCTCGTCCAAACCCCATGGGAGAAAGTGAGACCTGGTGCTGCAGGCCCTTCCGGGAGAGGGAGATTGGTCACCGGGTCCCCGAAGGTGCAGAGAAACCCAGGCCCTGATGTCCTCCAAACTCCCCCTGTCCCCCTCTTTGGCCAGGAATTGTGGCCCGGGGTCCTGGTGGTGGGCCAGGACAGTTCCTGCCTGTGTCCACACAGGCGGGGCCTCTTGCACTGACGTGACTCAAACTTTAGGACGCAGGAGAAGGAGGGCAGGGAACCTGAGGGTCTCGGGCCTGTTCCGAGCCCTTCCCCGCTGCTGGGCTCCCATCCCCTGTCTGAAATGTGCGCGCGTCCGGGCAGCAGCCTTAGCCTGGCGCTGGGGGCGCAGAGAAGCAGATCCCTGGGACCCCAGCCCCAGGACTCAAGTGAGTGGACAATCCGACGTGTCCACCCGTCCCTGCCAAGGACGGTGACATGGAATGGAGAGCACACGCTCCGCAGGGGAGAATGAAACCTATGCAACTGCCCAACGTCATCGGGAAGGGAGAGAAGACGGGGGTAGAGAAGAGAAATTCTCGCCTGTCAGGAGACGTCAAGGGATATTGCTAAAAGTGACACAGGAAGAAACAGAAGCGTGGTGTGATGTGTATGATCACACAGGAGATGACAGGGAAGTAAGACAATAACGGTAATCAACACTACTGAGTGTTCCAAGCCTGCAGACATTCACTGAATCCTTACAACGATCTTAAAGGTATGTGCTATTTTCATCATCCCCATTTTATGGATGAGGCAACTGAGGCACAGAGATGTTAACTGGCACGAAGGTTACACGGCTGGTGAGTGGTGGGGACCCTGGACGTCTGACTCTCAGGGGCCCTCCCTATAACCGACACACGTCAAAACTGTTTCCGGGCTGATGTAGCTGGGGTGGGGTGGGGTGGGAGGTAGAAACCATTTCTTTTCTTTCCTTACTCTTTGCTACTCACTTATTTGTTGCCATTCGCCTGAATTACTTTGTTCGAACACATAAAGGAGTAAATAACAAAGCACACTGATTCTGGAGTTAGGCAGAGATGGTTCCTGCCCTGACCTTGCCATTTACTGGCTGTGTGTCTTAGAACGAAGTGCTTAACCTCTCTGTGCCTGCCTCTTCCTCTGGGAAAGGGGGCTGATAGGAAGCGGATACAGGTGGGGAGGACCCAGTGTGCTCAGGCCCGTGAGGCGTCGAGTGGGTGCTCAGTGCACGGGAGCTTCTGCGAGGCCTGCGTTCCATGTGGAGAGAAGCACCTTCATCCAAGGGAGCCACGGAAGGCTTCCGGGAGGAGGCGGCGTTTAAATTGAATCTCGGAGGATGGGTAGGAGTGCGCCAGGTGGAAGGGCAGTTCAGGCAGAGTGAGCGCAGAGGCCTAGACTCGTGGGGGGTGTTGGGAACAGCAGTCGCTCCGGGGCCTGCAGGGCGGGAGGGGACCTGGGGGGCCGCAGCTGGGGGCAAGGCCTGAGAGGCGGCAGGGCCTGGTGGCCAAGTGACATTATCCTGAGAGCAGTAAGGGGCCACACTGGGGTGTGGACAGGGGAGGAACCTGGTGGGCTTTCAGTTGTCGAAGGACCACGCGGCTGCCACACGGCGAACGGGCGGAGGGGGACCTGGGAGTTGTCCGGGCGAAGAGGCCCGGAAGGAAGGAGAGGGACGTCGGCAGGGCCCTCCGACCGGGGCCCATCTGGTCGGGAGGCCGGGACCTCCGGCCCAGCGCTCAGGGCCGCCGCTCCGGAGCCCCGCCGCGCCGGTGGGAGAGGGGCCGCTCCCGCCGCCAAGGGGAAGCAGAAATATTTGCTCAGCTGCAAGGACAGGCTCGAGCCCCCTTGCGCACGAAGGGGAGAGGCCGGCCGGGCTGCGGGTCCGTGCGTGGCTCCCCCCGGCCCCCCGCCAGCCCCGCCCGTCCATCCTTGCCTTCCAGCCATCCAGAGAAAGTGTCCCCTCCTCCCTGCGACAGCTACTCCGAAGTCAGGACCCTGGCCTCTTTTTCCTTTCCTCCTCTGATAAAACACACTCGATTCTTTCATCCTTTCCTCATGTGACAGGAACTGACCTTTATTTTTATTTTTAGAGACACGTCCAGATTCGGCGGTCATTGCTTCGGGTCTTTTTTCGGCTGGCGGACACGGGCAAGGCCCCGGAGGGCTCAGAGCCAGACCCGATGCGAGCAGGCTGAGCTGCGCCGCCACTCTGCCGAGTGGCCTCGGGTGAGTCGCCCGACTTCCCCAGCCTCGCCAGGCCCCTTCTCGAAGTCCAGATCCACAACCCCCTCGCCAGTTGCTGAAAGAGTCAATAAGCAGGTACTTCTAGAGCACCTAGGACGGTGTCTGGTACGCACTAGGTGCTCAGTAAACGGTGGCGACAGGTGGCCGTGTCCCTGGACAGCCCAACACCACTGCAGCCTCCTCTCGTGCCGCGGGCAGCATGCCGTGCCATGGGGGAGCACGTCTAGGCTGGGCAGGCTCCGATGTGGCCCCGGGGACGCTTGCCTCCTGCCCCTGTGTCCCTGGGCCTTGAGCGTGGGAGGACCCGTGACTTGTTTACAACCAACAAGTCATGGGAGGTGACGGGATGTCATTTCTGGGATTGCGTCACATGAAACTGTGACTTCCCTCTCGCTGGTGGCCCCCTCCCTGGCTAGCTCTGCGGGAGCCAGCTGCCCCCTCGTAAGCCGCCCTGGGGAGGGGCCCGTTTGGCCAGGAACTGGGGGTGGTCTCTGGCCCCTAGCCACCAAGACAACCTGCAAGGAACAGAATCCTGCTGTGATATTATGATATAATAAAAAATATACATTTGGGCTTCATCCCTGAGTCCTGGCATGGAGCTCCTAAAACCCCTGTAATTTCCTGAGTGCTGGGGGGTGGGAATGGGAGCATTTTTTGTTATACTATTTGGTCTTGCTCCCTGGTTCCTGACATAAGAGCTTTTAAGACCCTTGGAATTTCTGCAGCGAATGTCTTTTTGTATCCTGATGAGATGGCTGGTGGCTGGGGGCCGCTTGGCAGTTTCAGGGGATGGGGGGGGGTTGCTGGTAGCCAGAAGGACTGAGGCGAGATGAGAAGGTTAGAACGTTCAGTCCTACGCCCCAGACCTCAGGGGCAGCGAGAAGGGCTGGAGATTGAGTGAATCAGCAATGGCCAATGATTCGATCAATTATGCACACCTAATGGAACCTAATGGACCCTCCCTAGAACCCTACACCGAGGGGTTTCTAGACCTGGGCTGTTGAGCACAGGTGCTGCAAGGTGCTGCAAGGTGGGGCTCCGAGGGGGCGTGGAAGCTCTGCCCCCTCCCCCATTCCCTGCCTGGTGCGTCTCTGTTTGGTGGTTCCTGCGTCGTATCCCTTATAATAAACCAGTAACAGCAGGTAAAGGGCCTTCCTGAGTTCTGCGGGTCGCCCTAGCAGACCACGGAAGCCGCGGAGGCGGTCAAATGAACTCCTGCTGTATAGCCGGTTGGTCAGAAGTACCGAAGGCCCCAGACTTGGGATTGCTGTCTGAAGTGGGAACAGTCTTGAGGGACTAGTCCCTTCACCTGGGGGGCTGACGCTAACGCCCAGTAGTTCGTGTCAGGATTGAATCGCTGGTGTCCAGGGAGCTAGAGAACGAGTTATTGGTGTGGGAACCCCAGACATTTGGTGTCAGAAGCGTTGCTCTATAAAAGCGGCTCAGCCCTGCCAACAACTGCTTCCGCCTGGAAGCGGATCCTTCCCCAGTTGATCCTTCAGATGAGACCTCGGCCCTGGCTCCACCTGGATTGCAGCCTGGCAGAGGACCCAGGTAAGCTGCGCCCGGACTCCTGACCCACAGAGCCTGCGAGATCATAGATGTGTTTTGGGAGCACTGAGTGTGTATAGTGTTGTCCTGCAGCAACGGACAACCAAGGCGACTTTTGAGGGTGCATCAGGGCAAAGGCACAGTGGGCTGGCGGGAGTGTAGGCTCTAAACCAGCCCGTGTAGCACCGTGGGAATGCACCAAAGTGGCTTCGCTAACGACAACAGCAGCAGCTACCGGTGACTGGGTGTGCGCCACGTCCCCTTCTCTATGGCAAACCCTTGATGCGTTTTATGTCATTTTTGACACGATGTGCGAACGACAACTATTACCCCACTCGTCACGCGGGAGGGCAAAAGGCTGTTGATTTTTGTGCGACCTCCTCGTCGCAGAGGAGGTGGCCAACTCCCCTCTGACCTCTCTGGAGACAAACGCATTTCGCCACTACGAGTGCTGACGCTGTTTTGTTTAATAAATGTTTTATCCTGAAACAAATTTAGACTTCCAGGAAAACCGTGGCGCTAGCGCAGCGAGCTCTCGTGTGCTTTTCAAACCCGTTTCTCCCAGTGTGAACATCTGCCGTTACCACGGCACATTTCTCAAAACTGGACGTCACCACCGTCACATGACTGATTACTACGCTACGGATGAGTCCGGTGTCACCAGTTTTTCCTCCAAAGCCCTTCCGCCGTTCCAGGATCCAACTCGGGATCCCACAGTGCATTGAGCAAGCACCGACTTTCCTGCTCCGGGCCCTACGTCGTCGGGTCTCACGCGAGGAGCGCGTAGCTCCCTATTGCCCTGTGTCTCCTAATCCTTGCAAAAGAGCGCCTGGCATCGCCGGATGCAGGGCGTGTTTGCTTTTTCCTGAGCAAGGAAAGAGGTCCCCACAGTAGCTAAGAATGCTTAGTCTGAACCACCTGGGAGGTTGGCATCACCCTCGAATCGTTTTGCTCCGGTACCCAGATCTCTGAAATCTCTGGAATTGGAGGAGGAGATGTTCGTTCATCGCCCAGCACATGTTGTCTCACAGTTCTGGAGGCTGGAAGTCCAAGATCAGGTGTCAGCAGGGCTGGTTCCTTCTGGGGGCCGGGAGGGAGAAGCTGGTCCAGGCCTTTCTCCTGGCTTCTGGCGGTTTGCTGGCTGCCTTTGGTGTCCCTTGGCCTGTAGAAGTATCGCCCAGGTCCCTACCTTGATTTTCACATGATCGTCTCCCTGTGTCATGTCTCTGTGTCTAAATTTCCCCTCATTATAAGGACAGTGGTCATGTTGAATGAGGGGCCCACCCTACCCCAGTATAAGCTCATCTTAACCAATCCCGTCTGCTGGGGTACTGGGGGTTAGAACCTCACGTGTGAACTCCGGTGGGCGGGGGACACACAAACTGGTAACACTACCTGTGTCCTCACCCTGTGGCTCGGCCCCCACAGAGTGGTGGCTGGGTCCCTAGAGGAGCAGCCAGGGCGAGTGTTTTAGAAAGACAGGTAGAGGCTGTAGGGCTACTCGTGACCCACTCCTGGGAATTGCCCAGCGTCCCCTCCGCTGAGTTCTGATGGTCATACTGAGTCACAGAGCCAGCCGACCCGGGACAAAAGGCCATACGAGGTGTTGGGGAGGCATCTTTGGAAAGCAGCTACCCCAGGTTCACAGCAAGCTCACACTCCTGAATTGCAGGTGAAAGCATTTTCTATGCCCTGTTTTTGTCTACACCAGCTAGCTGGCAGGGCTTGGCACACGGGTGGTTGCTCAGTAAATGTTGTGGCATCGAATGACATTGTGAAGGCGTCTGCTCCACCAGCAGGGAAGTGACAGGTGCTGCCCCTTCCCCAGCTGACTCTTTGCTCCCCTGTGGGGCTCTTTTTCCTTGGGACCCTGAGGCTGGCAGGGGCCAGGTCCTAGAACCCGAAAGACCTGAAGCCGGATCGCAGCGGCCTGCTTTTTCCTGCCCACGCACCTGGGCCTGGCACTCAGGGGGAGCAGTGCCCCAGGCAGGGGGGTTGCCAAACCCAGAAAGAGGGAGGCTGAATTTGAAATGTTTCCTAAATCCTCCAAACAGAGGCTGTGCAGCACCAGCACCCCGCCCCACCCCACCCTGGGAGAGAGGAAAAGCAGCCGGGGGGAGAAGGGGTGGGTTTCTAGTCTGTTTATATGTCAGGCTATTTTGAAACCCCCGAAGGCACTGACACACAGAGGCACATTTAAGTGTAGCAGGAAGTGCTCCCGGAATGGAAACTGGAGTCGGAGGAATGCTGGGGTGCTGTGTCGCCTGCTCTGTTCTGCTGTCCCCCAGACAACCACCAATTCAGCCCCTTCAATGCCCAAGTCAGAGCCTCTCTCACCGGAAGGGCCCTTGGAGGTCATCTAGCTCCTTCCTTGTCCTCCTCCCCGCCAAACATTTCCTGAGCATCTCAGCATTTTTGTTGCATCAGTTATAGGACTCTTTGGCCAAAAGGAAGAAGAAAAAGAAAAAGCACACACATTGATCAAGATGAAAAATAAAAGAGGATTTTATTGGCTCGGTTCATGTCAAAGTCCAAGGGGAGTTTGGCTTCAGGTATGGCTGGATCCAGCAGTTCCAACTATATTATCAAAGGTGAGTTTCTGAATATTCTTCAGCTCTGCTCCCTCTATGGTGCCTCATTCTCAGTTTTATAAAGAGGCAGCAGCCCCAGACTTCTATCAAATGCTTCATATTTTGGGAGGTGATGTTCCCATTGGCCAGGCTTAGTCACAAGCACTGCCACCCTTACCAGCTTGCAGGGGACTCAACTCTGCCTGAAGCTCAGAGGTACCCTTCCCACCCAACCCTCATACCCAGATATCAGGCAAAAAAACATCAATGTGTTCTCATCCTAACAAAATGGTGCCCAGGTTCTATGCTTGTCCACCCGTAGTGATGGAGAATTTGCCAGCAAAGAGGCAGCCCTGTCTTTTGATAACTTTATTCTAGTTTCTATAATGTCTCTTACCCTGCTTCACCGAAATTTATTTGTTCATCTCTATCCCTTATTGAATGTCTTTCTTTTTGCATCCCAAGCATGTAGCATAGGCCCGCACAAAACAGGTGCTCAATGCACGTTTATCTTCAATTACTAAGCACATATTATATGCCAGGTGTTTGATGCATATTATCTCATTTGATCCTCATGACCACACTCTTTGATAAATAATATTCCTCCTTTGACATGTGAAGAAACTGAGGTTCAGAAGGTTGAGATATCACCCCAACCAAGGTCACCCAACAAGAAGGTGGTTGAATCAGGATTCAGCCCACATCTTTTTTACTTTAACTGATGAAGAAGGTGGGGGGGGGAGCCAGGCAGGACAGAAGTTCAGGGAGTTGGAGAGAAGAGTGGAGAGAGTAGAGGGAGAAGATAGAAGGATGGAAGAAGGGGGAGGGAAGAAGATTCGAATGTTAAAAATTCCTTTCACTCATGGTTGTTCTTAACTTGCTCTTTGGTAATTGACTCCTTAACCACTTCGGTACGGTGCTCACCTGCCACGAAACCTTGCCCACAGCCAGCACTCATGGTCCGCACGATAGTTTGTGCTGTGCATTGAAGGCGAATCCGTTTTGCTTTTGTGTGATGAGGAAAGCTTTAAAGCACTGAAAGCTTGTTCTACTTTGCAGGCAGCTTTACTTGTAATGTAAATCAGAATAGGAAACATATACATATATGTTTTCATTACGTTATTTTTAAATGTTCACAATTTTATTTTGATAGATGAAAAATTAGAAAAATCATATCACGCTGTCAGCTAAAGTTGCTGTGTGCGGTCATCTGTGGCTGTCGACTATAGTAGACACTGGTACCGAAGTGATTAAAGAATCTGATGAATGTTAGTACATTTTAGCATGGCAATACATTAATGCACCATATACATGAGAATATTAAATAGAACTAAATATTGTCAATACTGACATAGCACCCAGATGACAAGTGCATATTCAGGGGTCTTTCTGTGTGTAATTTTAGGACTTTTGAAGATTCCCTAAGTCCCATGAGAATATGTACATGTGAGAAAATTACCCAAAATGAGAAGAATCACCTAAAAACATTAGAGGGAACAGTACGTGACATCACACAGAGTATGGAACAGTGCCTATTCCCACCCACTAGACTGAAAAAAAAACCTCATAATTCATGAGTAGAGTACTCAAAAGGGTCTTGCCTCAATAGTGGGAATAATTATCCCTATTTTAAATGCTGTTCTGGTCCTTCCTAACAAATCCATAAAGCAAGAATTGAACAGATCAAACTGTTCCCAAGCAATTTAGTTGTGTCCCAGAATAAAGATCAATTTTTTATGGAAATACAAATAAAAATATGCAGCACCCAATAAGGCAAAATTCACAATGTCTGCCATTCGATCAGAAATTACCAGGCATGCAAAGAAGCAGGATAATACGACCCTTCATAAGGAGAAAAATCAATCAAAACCAACCCAGAACTGACACAGATGTTAGAATGAGAAGACAAGATTTAAAAAATTATTATAACTATACTCCATTTGTTTAAAGAAAGAAAAACTAGAAAGAAGATTGAACATGTTAAATGGAGTAGTAGAAGATTTAAAAGGACCCAAATCAAACATCTAGATATTAAAATTATAATATCTGAGATGAAAAATAAACTGGATGGGATTAACAGCTGACTAGACATTGCAGAAGAAAAGATCAATGAACTTGAAGACATAGGGATAAAAATTATCCAAAATGAAACACATAGAGAAAAGATCCTCAATAATAAAGCTGAACAGAGCACCAGTGATCTGTAGGGTAACCTCAACAGCCTAATATACAGGTAAATGGAGTCTCCAAAGGAGAGAAGAGAAATGGGATGAAGAAAAGGAAAAAAAATTAGACAGAAAAATAGTCAAAGAAATAATGACTGACATTTTTCAAATTTAAGCCAATAATCTCACTGAACTCCAAGCACAGAAACATGAAGAAAATGACACCAAGTTATATCATAATCAAATTGCTCAAAACCAATAGTAGAGAGAAAATCTTAAACTGCCAGAAAAAAAAAAAGACACGTAACGTACAAAGGAACAAAGAGAAAGATTACAGCAGATTTCTCATGGAAACAATGCAAGTGAGATAGTAGAAAACATCTATAAAGTATTGGGAAAACGAAACTGTTGAGCTGGAATTCTATACCCAGAAAAAATATCTTTGATTATTTTCAACATAGTACTGGAAGTCCTAGCCAGAATAATCAGGAAAGAGAAAGAAATAAAGAGCGTCCAAATTAGAAAAGTGGAGGTCAAACTATCCGTGTTTGCCAAGATATGATTTTATATCTAGAAAATCCTAACGAATCCTCCAAAAGACTCCTAGAATTGATAAATGAATTCAGTAAAGTCTCAGGTTACAAAATTAATGTGCCCCAGTCAGCAGCATTTCTATAGACTAATAAAATCCAAGCTCAGAGTCAAATCAGAAACTCAATATCATTTGTAATAGTTGCTAAAAAAAAACCAAAAAAAAACAAGGAGGTGAAAGATTTCTACAAGAACTACAACATACTGATGAAAGAAGTTATAGATGACACAAACAAGTAGAAAAGCATCCCATATTCATGGAGTAGAAGAATTCATTTTGTTAAAATATCCATGCTGCCCAAAATAATGCAGTTTCCATTAAAATAACAATAACATTTTTCACAGAATTAGAAAAAACAATCCTAAATTTCATAGGGAATCAAAAAAGAGCCCAAGTAGCCAAAGGAATCCTAAGCAAAAAGAACAAATCTGGAAGCATCACATTACCCAACTTCAAATTACATTACAAGGCCATAGTAACCAAAACAGCACAGCATTGGTATAAAAGTAGACTCACAGTTCAGTGGAACAGAATAGAGAATGCAGAAATAAAACCATATACTCACAATCAACTGATCTTCAACAAAGAAGATCAATACAATAAAATACATATCCTGGAGAAAGGAAGCCCTATTCAACAAATGGTGCTGGAAAAATTGGATAGCCTCATGCAGAAGAATGAAACTGAATCCTTATTTCTCACCACACACAAAAATTAACTCAAGATGGATTAAAGACTTAAATGTAAGACCAGAAACCTTGAAAATTCTGGAAGAAAACATAGGAGAAACTCTACTGGACATTGGCCTAGGCAACAAATTTATGACTAAGACCCCAAAAGCAAATATAACAAACACAAAAATAAATAAATAAGTCTTAAAATAAAAAGTTTCCGCATAGCGAAAGAAATAATCAGCAGACATCCTACAGAATGAGAGAAAATATTCACAAACTATACATCTGAGAAAAGATTAATATCTAGAATCTACAAGGAACTCACACAAATCAGCAAGAAAGAAACAAATAACCCCATTAAAAAGAAGCCAAAGCACATGGACAGATATTTTTCAAAAGAACATATACAAATGACCAACAAACATATGAAAAAATTCTCAACATCATTAATCATCAGAGAAACGTAAATTAAAACCACAATGAGATATCACCTTACTGTTGTCAGAATGGCCATCAATACAGTGAAAAGAGAACGCTTATGCATCGTTGGCGGGAATGTAAATTAGTACAACCTCTATGGAAAACAGTATGGAGATCCCTCAAAGAATTAAAAGTAGACCTACCATTCCATCCAGCAATCCCACTACTGAGGACCTACCCAAAAGAAAAGAAGTCACTATATCAAACAGGCGCCTGTTCTGGTATGTTTAGCAAAGCACAACTCACAATGGCAAAGATATGGAATCAACCTAAGTGCCCATCAACTGATGAATGAGCAAAGAAGTAGCATATCATGGAATACTACTGAGCCACACACACACAAAAATAATAATAATGTCTTTTGCAGCAACTTGGATGGAACTGAAGGCCATTATCCTAAGTGAAGTATCTCAGGAATGGAAAAATAAAACCACATGTTCTCACTTAAAAGTGGGAGCTGAACGATGGGTATGCGTGGTCATACAGAGTGACGACTTAATGGATGTTGGATACTCAGAAGGGGGAGGGTGGGAGGGGGTAAGGGATGAAAAATTACCTATTGGGTATGATGTAGACTATTCAGGTGACAGGCACACTAAAAGCCATCTTTCACCACTATACAATGCATGCATGTAACAAAAAAACCATTTGTACTCCCTAACTCTATTGAAATAAATAAATAAATAAGAAGAAATAGATGTAAACCTACATCTATTAAAGATATGGAATTATAGGTAGAAACCTTCTCTCAAAAAAAACCTCAGGCTTCACTGAATTCTACCAAACATTTAAGAATAATAATATCAATTCTGCACAAACTATTCTAGAAAATTGAAGAAGAGGGAATACTCCCCTACTCATGCTATGAGGCTAGCATCATCCTTATACCAAAATGAGAAAATGACATCGTAAGAAAAAACTACACTAATATCCTTCATTAACAAAATTTATCAAATTAGATCCAACAAAGTATAAAAAGGATAATATATCATAACCAAGTTGGATTTATCCCAGGAATGCAAGTTTGGTTTAACATTTGAAAATTAATTAATGTAATTCACCATATTAGCAAACTAAAAAAGAACTCTACGAGCATACCAATAGATGCAGAAAAAGCATTTAATAAAATTCAACATCCATTCCTTCTAAAACCTCTCAGCAAACTAAGAATTGAAGGGCGCTTCCTGAACTTGATCAAGAGCACCTACTGAAAAACAAAGCAAAACTGCAGCTAGCACCATATTTAATGGTGCAAGACTGAATGCTTTTTCCCTAAGATCAGGAGGAAGACGAGGATGTCTGCTCTCCCCAGTATTCTGTTCAATACTGTACTGGACTCAGTACAGTATTGTACTGTACTGTCTCAACCAGAGCAACAAGGGGAAATAAAGAAATAAGAGGCATCCAGATTGAAATGGAAGAAGTAAAGCTGTTGCAGATAATGTAATCTTATATGTAGAAAAACCAATGAGCACTAGAATTAACCATCGGGTTTAGCAAAGTTGCAGGATACAAGATTAATATACAAAAATCAACTGTATTTTTGTATATTAGCAATGAGTAATCTGAAATTGAAATGAAAATAGACATCATTTACATGAGCATCAAAAAACACTAAAGAACAATGTGCAAGACCTGAACACTGGAAACTATAAAACATCGCTGAGGGAAATTAAATAAAATCTAAATAAATGGAGATACACTATGTTCTTGGGTTAGAGGACTTAATACTGTTAAGATGTCAGTTCTCCCCAAGTTGACCAATAGAAGTCAATGCAATCTAATCATAATCTCAGGCTTTTGTGTAGAAATTGACCAGATGCTTCTAAGAGTCACGTGGAAATGCAAAGGACCTAGAATAGTAAAAGCAATTCTGAAAAATGACAAAGTGGGAGGATTTAACACTACCTGATGCCAAGACTTATTATGAAGCTCCAGTAATTCAACACCGTGTGGTATGGACATAGAACAGACAAATACATCAATAAAACTGAAAAGAAAACTCAGAAATAGCCCCACGAAATAGCCTCAGTTGTCCAGTATGTGGACAACTAATTTTTGACAAAGGTGCAATGGCAATTCGGTGGAGAAAGAATAGATTTTTTATTGAATGGTGATAGAACCATGGAATATCTGCATGCAAAAACAAAAACCAAACAAACAAACGGAAAACAAACATTAGTCTATCTATAACTCATACCACATTTAAAAAATTAACTCAGAATGGGTCACATCACAATTATAAATGTAAAATTGAAATCTACACAATTCCTAGAAGAAAATGTAGGGAAAATCTCTATGACATTGGGTTAGGCAAATATTGCTTAGATGCAACACCAAAAGCACAATCCATAAAAGGAGTGGATAAATTGGGCTTCAGTAAAATCAAATTTTAAAAAAATTCTACAATCCAAAAGACACTGTTAAGAGAATGAAAAGACAAGCCACAGACTAGGAGGAAATTTTTTCAAATCTTTTATCTGATAAAGGACTTATATCCAGAATATATAAAGAACCCTCAAAACCACAAATAAGAGAATGCCCAATCTAACTTTTTAAATAGGCAAAAGATTAGAAGTTATTTCACTAAAGCACATATACAAATGGCAAATAAACATGTGAAAAGATATTTAATATCACTAAGGCTTAGAAAAATGCAAATTAGGCCAGGGGCCGTGGGCCAGTAATGGCAGCACTTTGGGAGGCCAAGGCGGGAGGATCGCCTAAGGCCAGGAGTTTATGACCAGCCTGGGTAACATATTGAGACCCTCATCTCTACAGAAAATTTAAAAATTAGCCAGGTGTGGTGGCACACACCTGTAGTCCCAGCTACTCGGGAAGCTGAGGCAGGAGGATCACTTGAGTCCAGGAGTTCCAGGCTGCAGTGAGCAACGACCACACCACTGCCCTTCAGCCTGGGCGACAGAGTGAGACCCTGTCTCAAAAAAAAAATAAATTGTCATGGCCAGTTTACAGGACGGAGGATGAACACAGAACACAAAACACAAACGCAGAACACAAAGAAAAACGCAGACACACGTACAAACGGTTGACTCGAGTAGTAATACACCAGGTCAGTTTTATTTTTATACTCTAAAAGATTTTTATACTCTAAAAGATTTATTTTTATACTCTAAAAAAGATTTTATACTCTAAAAGATTGTACTAACCACCCAGGCATTGCAGCAATGGCCATAAATTCTGGAATACATAGACTTAGGGAAGCAGATATCCCTTGGCTCAAGGTTTCCAGGTGGTTGCTCTAGGCGCTAGGCATAGATAAAGGACCGAGATTAGCAAGGATGGGCAAGGTGAGCCACGGGGGGCATGTCTCACCCCCAGCTTCTCTTAGGGTGATACCCTAAGATCTTCGGCTGAACCCCGGCGGCTGTGCCTGGCTTAGGTCGCCCCTCCCTGAGGGGTCTTACCCGTCATTGACTAACCAGCTATCTTATGGGGTGTACGCAGCAATCACAGGAACGATATGTTTATCGTGTGGCCTCCAGACCCCCAGTGCCGTGGGGTGGGGCCGCTCTTGCTACTCGCAGCTCAGGTCCTTTGTTATGCCTCTAGGCAACACCTTGTTTATCATAGGGAGCCTGTCCGGAACATATTACTTTCAAACGCTCTGGGCAGAACACGTACATTACTCACTACCTTTAATTCTTAAACTAGGAAAATATATGTCAGTTCCCTACATAAATAAATAAAATAATGCAAATTAAAGCACAATAAGATACCACTACATACCTATTGGAATGGCTGAAATCTGGAAGACTGATCACATTGGGTGTTGGTGAGTGTGGGAAGCAATTGGATCTCTGCTACACTGCCGGTGGGAATGTAAAATGGTACAAACACTTTGGGGAACAGTTTGGCAATTTTTAACAAAGTTAAAAGTTAACACCTGCCATGTAAGCCAGCCATTCTACTTTAGGTATTTAGCCAAGAGAAAAGAAAGGATATGATCCATATATCCACACGAAGACTTGTCCACAAGAGTTCATAGCAGCCATAATTGTAATAGCCAAACACTGGGAACAACCAAATGTCCCTCAACTTGTGAACTGATAAATTATGGTATATCCATACAATGGAAGACTACTCAGCAATAAAAAGGAAAAAACTCTGATATATGAGACAACATGGATAAATCTCCATATAATTATGCCGAGTGGAAAAGCCAGCAGTATATACCATGTAATTGCCTTTATATAAAATTCTAGAAAATACAAACTAATCTTTAGAGGCAGAAAGCAGATCAGTGGCTGGCTGCAGAAGGGGACAGTGGGGGAAGGACAAATGACAACGAGGCCCTCTTGTTTGTAGTGTTGGTTTCACAGGTGCATGCATATGTCAAAATTCATCAAAAGGTACAAGCTTACAGCTCAATAAAGCTGTTTTAAAAAGCCACATGCACTTATTGGCTACTTACTGTTCACTATTATTTATTATTTACAAAGCCTTTTTGGAACTACAGAGATTCATTCATTCAACAAGCATCTTTTTGAGCATCTACTATTAAAAGGTCTGGGAATACTTCAATGAACAAAATAGACAAAATATTTCTGACTTCTTAGAGCTCACATTCTTGGGAGGGAGGAGTGATGATGGGGAGACAAAAGCTAATAAATAATTTTAATATTTACTAGAGCAGATGATATAGTTAATCTATCCTGTAAAGGAAGAAAAGGCAGGATTAGGGGACAGAGGGTGGGGGTCGGCGGTGGAGTTGTCGTTTTAAGCAGATGGTCAGGGAAGGCCGGAATGACCATGTGGCATCTGAGCAGAAACCTAAAGAAGATAAAGAAGTCAGGCATGTTGGTATCTGGGAAAAGAGACTTCAGACAGCAGGACGAGTCTGCAAAGGTCCTGAGGCAGGAATGTGCTTGGTGAACCTAGAAATAGCAAGAAGCCCGGTGCGGCTGGAGCAGAGTGAGTGAGGGGGCGAGTGGCAGAAGACGAGGTCAGGGTTTGGGCAGGTCGAGGTCAGCTCTTGTAGGGACTTTGGCTTTTACAGGCAGGTAATGGACCCTGTCCCTAGGAAGAGGGGCAGGGAGTCAATTAGCATTTTCTGCAGATCTGCCAGGTGCCTCCTGCCAAGGACGTCAGAAAGTCGGGGGCCTGCTCCATCCTACTGCCCCGCCGGGCTAAGGCCCGAATGGCACCCAGCACCTCGGCTGGCACCCAGTTGGCACCATGAACTGTTAGCCATGATTATCAGGTTGGGGCAGGATTCCTGGAGAGAGCCATCTGAGCTGGGCTTGGAAGTGTTGCTAGTCCATTCTAGAACCTGTGTGGTTGGAAGCCATAGTTTCTGGCAGAAGCCAGAGGGAGCAGCAGGCCGTGGGTTCCCCGAGTTCATGGTCCTTGGGTCTCTTGTGACCTTCTATCTGCAGGGCCTGACCTCATGCCTGGCTTATATTAGGTGCTCAGTACATGTTTGTTGAATGAATACATGAGTGAAGGAAGGAACACAGGCATGAGTGTGTCTGGGGCAGAGCCAGGCACAGACCTTCCTCTTCTATCCAGGGACTGCCCAGAGCCTGCAAGACTCTGGCTCCTGGGGTCAGAGAAACCAGGATTCGAATCCCAGCCCCAGCCCTTCTCCTGTGAGACTGCGGAGAGGCTACCCGACTGCTCAAAGTCTCAGTTTTGTCCTCAGCAAAATGGGCACAATAATAACATCTACTCCAGCAGGTGCTTATGAAGATGAAATGAGACCATTGGTGTGAAGTGCCTTGCGTGGTGCCAGGCACATAGTGAATACTCAACAGGTCCTAACCCTGGCTTTTACTGGGTGCCACCAGGTGGTAGGCACGGTGCCAAGGGCTTTTCGTGGCTTAACTTTAAATTTAAGAATTACAATAGCCCTAGGAAGTAGGTACCGTTATCATCAACCCATCTAGCAAACGAGAGTCCAGAAGCTCAGAGAGGTTCACCAACTTGCCTCAAGCCACACAGCTAGGATGCGCAGAAGCTGGGATTTGAACCACAGTGTGCTTGTCACTGCTGCTCCGTCAGGTCCTCCTCTGGCTCTTTTTCTTCCTCTGACCCGATGGAGGCCCAGGCTTTGTTTGCTAGGCAGGTGAGAGATGCGCACAGCTCTTGGGGAGGAAAGTGTGGATGGGACCTTTCCCCTCCCCAAGCTGCCAAAGGCCGGAGTCGCACACAGAAACCGGAGGGGGGAGGGGACGGGTGCAAGAGAACTCACT
The DNA here is from genome assembly GCA_008750895.1 of Mirza zaza. Lineage (NCBI taxonomy): Eukaryota > Metazoa > Chordata > Mammalia > Primates > Cheirogaleidae > Mirza > Mirza zaza. Next base: position 14,161 of record VSMD01064473.1, on the reverse strand, counting down.
GGCGACCGTCCCTCATCCCTCTGTCCCAGCCGGGCCTGCCGAACCCTGGAAGGAAATCGGGGACACGTGCCACAGCCATGCTGCTCCCGTGCTGGACGGGAGGCGGCCGGGTGCGCCCGTCGAGTGGCGGGGCGGCACCCTGGGGTCCACAGCCTGCTCCCAAGACGGCCCCTTGCTGGCTGTGACCTGCCTGGGCAGGGAGACACGGAAGAGGTGCCTCGGGCTGCGTGTCTGGGCGGGTCCCACGCAGCGTGATTGCCGGGCACCAGGGCTGGGCTGGGCCTTGCTATGAAGACATTTATAGCCGGCCAGCCCGGGGGACAATTCAAGTGGTTTTCTCTCTTTTGTGTCCCTTTAATAAACGAGAAGAAGAGACATCAAATTAAAGCTGATTCTGGACAAACTTGGCTTTGCTGCGAGGCGCCGGGGAGGTCAGGGGAAGGCCACTCTGCTCACTGACCCCGAGGACTGGGGTTTTTACCACATGCTTTTAAAATGTAGACTCAGATGTCAGGGCTAGTTAGGCCTTTGAAGTCACCCAAACCAACGCTCAGCCTGGTGCAGGGATCCCCTGCCGATCAGTCTCTGGCCGCAGTCTTCCAGGGATGGGGAGCTCACTACCTTTCAAAGCAACTCTCTTCTAGGGGGCCTTGGAAACAGATGGACTTGGGGGTAAATCCCAGCTCTGAGGCTCACCAGCGTCAACCTCAGACCCTGAGCAGGGGTGTCACTCTGAATTTCAGCTTCCTCCTCTGTCAAATAGCATTCATTCATTCCGTAAACATCTTGTCTCACGCTGGGCTTCCCAGAAGCAGACTTGAGACGAGGACTGGAGTGACGAAGTTTGGAAGGTGACCCGGGAGGGAACCACGGGGAGGAGGAGACTGAGACGGGGACGGGGACTGAGACTGGGACGGTATGGCGAATTGACACCTTGATCGAGTCCTCCCACAGGCGCCCTCGCTCCCGACGCCTGCGAACGGGTCTGCATTCGGGAACAGGGTCTTTGTGGACGTGGTCAAGGTAAGACAGGTCACGTTAGGTTGGGGAGGCCCCGGGCCCGTGCCTGGTGCCCGTCTGAGACGAGGGGCTGTGGGCACAGAGATGCACAGGGAGGGGAGCCGTGTGAAGACAGAGACACGCGTGGGGACGCCACACGGTGCTGGGGGGAGACCGGGCGATGCCCACACAAGCCGAGGGACGCGAAGATCGCCAGCAGTAGCAGAAGTCAGGAGAGAGACGTGGAGCAGGTCCCCCCTGAACCCCCAGAAGCAGCCGACCCCTGACACCCTGATTCTGGACTTACGGCCTCCTAAACAGAGAGAGGGGAGATTTCTGTCATTCTGAGCCACCCGGTCTGTGGCAGCCCCGGGAAACTAGCACGGGAGGGAAGACAGCAACGCACGGCAAGGCAGTGCGGTGTTCAGCACGTTCCACTCTGGGAAACTGAGGCCTGGTCCCTCCCTCAGGGAGACAGGGTAGAACATGCCTCAGAGTTACCCCAGTCTGGGGGGCGGCCGGGGTATTTCTCCGCCAGCTTCCACCTGTCCTGGCCCGAAGGCTGCCCCCGGCCGGCACTGACCCCGGCGCCTCGGGACAGGGCAGGCTCCGGGCCAGAGTGGCCCCCGAGGGAGCACTGCAGGCCCCGGCCGTTGGAAGTCGGGGTGCACAGGAAGGGGTGTTGATAGTGCGTGGGTGGGCCACCAACAGTGTCTGCCAGACCCTGTCTTTATTGAGCGCCTACTGTATGCACGAGGCAGCATTCTAAGTACGTGGACTGCAGCTCCCCAGCATGGGGACTGACGCCGTGCTCGGGAGGCAGGTGGCTGCTCGGCAAGCCACGTGGCACCATGATGCCCAGCGGAGCAGGCAGGGGACACAGTGAGTGATCGGCAGTTGGCCAGGGTCCCCGGGGGATGTAGGGGTGGCGTTAGAACAGGCTTCTCTGAGGAAGGAGCATCTGGACCCGAACGCTGAGAGAATCCCGAATTCACGCATCTGGTGGAACTGCCGGTGCGGAGGCCCGGAGGGGACAGGTGACTGCTGTGAAGACGACATGAGTGAGGGAGCACAGAGGGGCTGGCAGGACCCGGCCTTGCTCCCCCGTGTCGTGCCTTTGTCCCTGCTACTGTCCTCCTGCCACCAGAGCTGTAACCCACGTCCTGTCCCCAGGGAAGCCTTGAGAGGCCCTGGGCACAGGGGTCAGGTGGGGGGACCTGGACTTCCCTGCCCCTGGACTTCCCCACCCCTGCCCCTCACAAGCCCTTGACCTTGGACGAGGCATTAGCGCTGAACCTTGCTTCCCCGCGCTGCCGAACAGCCATGACAACCCGTGCCTGGGACCCAGCCGCTCGCTCCCTCGGGAGGCCAGGCACCCGTCACAGTGTTGCCCGTGACAAAGGAGAGTCACCAGTTTCCAATTAATTGGAATAATATTGATATATCTTCATACATCTTTGATTCACCAGTTTAAAAAGCAAACAGACCAGGAAGGTGGACAGTATGGTTCCATTGACTAAGAGCCGGGCTGGGACCGGTGACGTGTTTTGCTCAAGGTCCCACGGGTGAGTGGCAGAGCTGGGCCTGGGACGTGGGTCCCTCGGAACCTGGCGTGCTGGGCATCTGTGCTGCGCTGAGATACTGTCCTTAGCCCTCCAAGCCCCTCGGCACCACTCGGTAAGAGGAACTTGCCGCTGGAGGCAGAGCTGGGAGGGGCAGGAGATGGGGTGGAAACGGGCCTCCCGACTAGCTGGGACTATAGGCATGCGCCACCATGCCCGCCTAATTTTTTCTCTATATATTTTTAGTTGTCCAGCTAATTTCTTTCTATTTTTTTTAGTAGAGATGGAGTCTCACTCTTGCTCAGGCTGGTCTCAGACTCCCAAGCCCAAACGATCCTCCCGCCTCGGCCTCCCGGAGTGCTAGGTTACAGGTGTGAGCCACCGCGCCCGGACCTCATTACCTTCTGGGGAAGCTTGTTCCACCCTGGGTAGCTGTCGTGGTAGGTGGGGGGCGAGTTGGGGACTGGCGGCAGAGCCAGGTGCTCGTGGGAGACTGGAGTTGCTGATTGACAAACAGAAAGTCTGTTCTAGTTGTGTGTGAGGGAAGCGAGCCTCAGTTTCCCCATCTGGCTTCCTCTGGCTCAGTGTTTCTCTCACTGCAGGCCAGAAACCATTAGTGAGAGATGGCATTGAGTTAGTGGGTGGTGACCAGCATTTTTTTAAAAAAAGAAATAGAACAGAATAGGATAGAGTCATGTGCATGTCCTGCGGTTCAGGGTAACTGTCTCTTGAAGCTTGCTGCCGGTGTGGGGCAGCACGCCGGTACGGTGGGCACAGAGGGGTCCTTCAGCCCTGGTGGGGGCGGGGCTGCCAGCAGCGCCGAGGGTGGCCGGGAGGGGCCCCCAGGCTCTGGCGCCTCTCCCCTCGCTCCACGCCCGACCGTCCAAGCAGGGGCCCTGGGCGGTGGGAACAGGGAGACCCTCTTGTCTCTCCCCTGTGGTCCTGTGGGCTCTGAGCAGCCCCATAAATCGTCTGCCCGGAGTCAGGGGCATAGAACTCCCTGATTTATGCCCGGCCGGCCCGCCCCCTGCCTCCCTCTCTGGCTTTGTGGGGCCGGGCCTGGCAGGCTGCTGACTCCAGACAGCCCCTGCGGTTGCTGTGGCGACAGGTTCAGGCTGGGCCATTATCCCGGTTCCTTCTCTGCTTCCCTCCCCAGGCACCCCATCCTCCCTCCCTCCCTCGCTCCCATGGGGGCCTTCTCCTCCGTAACTCCCCCCTCCCCCACAGGGCGTCCCCACTCCAGTGTGTGTGTGTCACAGCGAAGTGCCGACTCGGAACATGTCGGGACAAGGCAGGCTGGGGTGTGAACGCGTGTCTGGCCCTCGAACCCCGCCAACCAGGGCGTGACCCCTGCCCCTCCTCGTCCAGTCTGGTCCTCGCAGCCTGGCCTCCTGGGCCTGCTGTGGAGGCCCAGCGGGGGTCTGCAGGGAAAGTGCCGGGCCCTTCCACTGGCACTCAGACCTGCGCGGGTCCCCGCCACCTCGTCTGTGGAGTGGGCACCATGACATCCGTGTCCCTTGCTCTCTCCCGAGCCCCGTCTCATTGAGATAGCTGGTGCTCAGGGAACGCGAGTGACTAGATGAAGCTCGTAGGCTATCGTAAAGGTTCTCGAACTCAAACGTAAGCGTGCTGAGCTGAAGACGGCACAGATCCTCTTACCCAGAAGTGGCAACTCCGTTCCCCACCCCTCGGACCTGGACCGGCCTGAGCGCTCACGGGTAGCCAACAGAATGCAGGGGAGTGACGCTGCCGTCCTCCAAGACTAGGGCACGAGGGCCTTGCTGCTTCCACTCCGGCCTCTGGGGGCCTCTGGCCACCATGCAAGAAACATCCCGAGGACGCCGCCCTGGAGAGGCCACGTGAAGCGGCCCTGACCCTGCAGGAAGAGAGGCAGGGGACACCCGGCCCGCCCCAGCCCTCCTCCCAGTGGAGCAGATGCCAGTAGCCGCCCGCCAGCCCGGCCCAAACCGCAGATTCATGCGCAAAATGTGTAACTGTCCTTGTTTTAAACCAGCTAAGTTTGGCGTTGACTTGTTCTGCAGCACGGATTTTGGAGAACAACACTGCGAGCCTGAGCCCACCGTCCGCACGGGCCCGGCGCCGTTGTCTGCGGTTCCATGTCCGAGTGCCTCCCTCTTTCCATAAGGCCCTGAAGAGGCCGAGCTGGAAGGGACGTAGCGAGCAGCAGTGTGCAGGCCCCGGCACACGCGGGAACGGGCTGCTGATGGAGCCTTTGAGTTATGATATTTTTATCTTTATAAAGAGCTCTGGGTGGCCCATCTGAGAGCCAAATAAATAATAATGATGACAATGGAGAAGGAGGAGGAGGAAGGGAAGGAGGAGAAGGGGGAGGAGGGAATTTGCCTGGTGGAGCTCACCGACATCTCTGCTTCTAGAAACAGCCCGAGGGGTTGCTTCCTCACTGACCGCTGGATTCCGTGAGCCCCTGGCGTGGGGGAGGGGGAAGAAGTTTCTCGGTTTCTTAGGGAAGGTCCGTCCCTGCCTGCAGACAGACGCAGACAGGATCTCCCAGATCAGCTGGCCCACCCTCCTATCACACGCGTGAGCACCGAGGGGGACAGTGACTTGCCCAAGGTCTCACTGTAGGTCAGGGTCGGAGCTGGGACCAGAATCCAGGGCTGCTGCCTCCCTCCCAGGCTGGGGTTCTCTGGCTGCTTCCAGCCTCAAGAGCAGCCCATTTTGGGGGGTGTTTTGCTGACAAAGCTTTCAGGAGTGGGTTTGCCTTCTCCCTGCCCGCCTACCTTGCATTAACAACTCTCCTCCTGGGAGTCTCAGCTACTATTCATTTCTTTCCAAATGGAGTGACAGCGTCCGACGGGGCAGGGGTGGGGTGGGGGGGGGAGAGAGCCACTCTGCAGCCCTGGCTTTAGCAGGACAGTGGCTTTCCCACTCCCCTTTACAGATGGGGAAACAGAGGACAACACCAAGGGACTGAGCCTTTGCTCATTTCAAAAAGCCAGCACGGCTTCTCCTCACAAACAACCTGCAGACGGCCATCCCGTGGTACACTCAGAAAGGCTCTAAGAATGCTGTACACCCCTGCTCAGAAACTGCCTTCTCAGTCACCTTCTGCCCTGCCCCAAGCCCCAACTTTGGAGTTTCTGCTTCTGGGTCAGAAAGGTGTTCCCAGAAATCCTCCTGGCTGCCGCACTGTTGAGTGGACAGCAATGAGGTCGAGTGGAAAAAACACAGAATTTGGAGTCATTTGATCTTGCTTTGCCACTCATTACCTGTGTGACCTCGAGCCAGTCAGTTTACTGTCCGGGCCTCAGTTTCTTCACCTATAAAATGGGACTCGTAATTGGGTCTACTCCACCCCATGAGGGCCAAATGTGGTGTTCTAGCTGTCTATTGCTGCACGACAAACCACGACGATATAACTCAATGGCTTAAAAACGACCATCCTTTGCTTTGCTCATGAATTTGCAGTTTGGGCAGGGCTGGGCGGGGACAGCTGGCCTCTGCTCCACATGGTGTCACCCGGGGCTGGTTGACTGCGGTTTGAGGGCTCCTCTCCGTGGTGGCTCACTCGCATGACCGGCGAGTCGGTTTCTCCCCAGGGGTCAGGAGCATTCTGGGTCCATATCCTGGTACCTCTACTTACCAGCTTACCTACCAGTGAGACTCCCCGTTGGTGGGTCTCTGGGTCTCTCAACAGGGCGCTTGGGCTTCCTCACGCCATGGCGACCGGTTCCAACCGTGAGCATCCCAAGAGAAGGGAATGGGCCTGGGCCTGGCAAGTCTCACAGCAACATTTCCAGTGCGATCTACTGGCCAAGCAGCCACAGAGCCCGGATTCAAAGAGACGTAAGGGATAGCCCGGATTCAAAGAGACGTACAGTCGCGCGTGGCTTAATGATGGGAACATGTTCTGACAAATGAGTCTTCAGGGGATTTTGTCATTGCACGAACATCACGGAATGCACTTACACAAACCTCGACAGCATAGCCTACCATACGCCTAGGCTACAAACCTGTACAGCAGGTGACTGAATACTGAATACTGAATACTGTAGGCAGCTGTAACACAATAGAAGCGTTTGTGTATCTAACACAGAAAATGTAATGTGTTCCGTTACCATGGCCACCACGTCACTAGGCAATGGGAATTTTTCAGCGTCTCTCTAATCTTACAGGACCGCCGCCACACCTGCAATCCACCCTGACCAAGACACCTTATGTGGCACATGGCTATAGTTATCTATATGTCATTACTTACTGGCATCTGTTTCCCCCACCCCACTAGACTGTTTTGTTCTTGCTGTATCCCCAGAGCCTGGAACAGTGCCTAGAAGATAGATGGCTTTCCATGGCCACAATTAAATGTGTGGATGAATGAACAAACTGAGACCTAGCCCCTGAAACTGCAACCCTGAACCCCTGTGGCTCCCGCCCGGGGCAGGGTGGGGGGTGTGTGTGGAAGGAGCTCTGGCTCCAGCATCTGAGGTCTGGGTTTGAGCCCCGACTCTGGCCCCAGGGTGCTGGGTGACCTTGGGCAAGTCACAGACTTCTCTGTGGGTGTCAGCAAAAGCTAATAAAACCAGACCCTGGCTTTTCAACTTGTGTCATCAAGAACTCTGCGTATGACTTGCTTTAATTAAGATAAGAGCTCAGTGAAATGTTTGGACTTGCTGTTGGTTCTTTGATGTTTGGCCTTTCGAGTTGTTGTTTTTGATGTCCGGGGGCTTGGGGAGCTGGACATGGGCTCTTGGCCCCTGCTGGCGGGCTGCCTGCCTGCCGCGGTTGGCCTTGTTAAAAGCACTTACGTTCCAATAAAGTGGGATTGATGTGGCCTCCCTGGGGATGAAACACTTTCCATTCCCCACACTCACTGCGCTTCTCAGCTGCACTCGTGGCTGACATCTATTGTGCACCGGCTAAATACTGTCCCCGGGTACTCTTACTGTCCCCATTCTATACATGTGGCAACTGAGCGCCGAGAGACCAAGTGACCTACCTAAGGTCACCAGTAAGTGAGCTGGTAGGTAGAGGTACCAGGATACGGACCCAGAATGCCCCTAACCCCTGGGCAGCATGGGCTCCCATGGGCTGCTGGTGGCCCTGGCTTGAATGCGAAGCCCACAGGGGTCTTGATGGGGGCCCATATGATAGGAAGCAAGGGAACCTTTGTCTCTAAGTTTGCTCAGTGCCAGTGTCTGGCCTTGGAGAAAGACAACAGGTCTATGAGATGTGGTCTCTATGAGCCCATTTTATAGGTGGGAAAACTGAGGCTCAGAGAGGTTGCACCAAGGAGATTAGAAAGGCTGGGAAAAGGAAAGTGGGGCTTTGGGACCTTCCGCCCTTTTGCCTGGCTCATTGTCCAAAGTTAAGGCAGGCCAAGACGTTACGTCTGTGCTAATCTCCTTCGGGAGGTGTTGGCTGAACTGACTTTGGCATCGTCCTGCCCAGAAAAGAGAGGGGATGGGACGTAGCTGTGCCTTCCAGCAGGGCAGCTGGTCCTGTGTGGAATGATTCTCAAGAAGACGAAATAATTCGGGACAACATCCTCCATCCCTGGTTCCCAAAGTGGAGCCAGGAGTCACTGATGGGCGCGGGGTGGGGGGCTGCAAAGGAAGTTGGTGCTTTACCCTGGCGTAGCTGAGGGCGCTCCCAGGGGTGCGCGCGGCCCGGCGATGCCCTCTGCCTTTCGCTACTTGTAATGCCAGAAATCCCCCGCTAACAGCTTCCAGAGACGCACAACCCTGTTGAGAGAAAGGAAGGTCCTCGTGAGGTCACTGTCATGGCAGCCCAGGAGCTTTGGTGTCCTTGCCCGGAAAATGGAACACACGCCAACCCCATCAGGTTGTGAAAACTCCCACATGGTGCCAGGCACCCTGGGGGGGCAAAGGTGGCTTGTTCATCCTGGACTGAGGGCCCACCTGCGTACCCGAGCACCTGGGCCTGCTGTGGAGTGAAGAATGGTGTCGATTTGCGGGAACCCAATTGCCCCCGGGGGCCCCAGCAGCCTGCAGATGCCAGGTGTCTACATTAACACCCAGATGAAGAAGCTTCTCAGTCTGTAGCCCGTCCAGAACCTTCCTCCTGCCCTGCCAGAAGGCCAGTTACTTCTCACCCCCCCCAAGGTGATGCCCAACCCCCGTCCAGGAACGCAGCTGCTCAGACTCTGCACAAGGTGCCCTGCCACGGCCTCAGCCACCCTCCACCCTGGTCACCCTGAGCTTCCAGGTGCCAAGTTTGCGCAGTGAGGTGGTTGGGGTGTGGGCTCGGGCCAGCTCCAGCCGCCAGTGCCTCTTTCCCCTCCGGGCCAGAGCGGAACAGCCCAGAGGCCCTTATCACGGCGCTATCTCCACTGTCTGCACAGCGCTCACTTCCCCTTGGCTAAGAAAACATGTTTGCAAAATCAGATTTCTCTGGAAAGCCGGCAGGTTAAAAGGAAAGGAAACGGTTTGAATTCTGCGAAGCAGGGATCTGAAGGCAGGGGGTGACCTCTGGGAGTGTCCCCACCCTTCTGGGTCCCCTTGATTAGAGGAAGCAGGGCCTGATCCCAAATTCCAGCCCCTAAGTCTCCCTCTATACCCCCCTCCAAGTCTATTCCAGCATCCACAGGCAGCTGAGGCCTAGAGAGGCTTAGAGCTTTCTCACAGTCACGCAGAGTGGAGATTCCCCCCCTTCTCCAGAATCTTCTGTGGCTCCCCAGTGCTGGCAGGGCGAGCCCACACGCAGCCTGACGTGCAGAGTTCTTTTTTCCCCTTACGTGGCCCTTTGGTTCTAAACACCCTAAAGTCCTCACTGGCCCAAACAGGCTCATCTCTGCCTCGGATGCACCTCCCCCAACCCATCTCTGTCCAACTCCCTCCTACTCTTTAAGACCCCACTCAGACCCTGCCTCCTCCAGGCAGCCTTCCCTGACTAGCCCGGCCCACACGATGCATCTCTGAGGGCTCCTGGCCACACCACAAGCGTTGTCTGTGCCCACTCTCTCCCCAGGGCCAGATCCTGTCTGTGCCCAGCTGCCTTCTTGGTCACACCCTGGGTCCCACTCCCAGAGCTGGTCTGGCTTCCTTGGGGCCACGATGGACCACCAAGGAGAGAACCAAAGGGTTTCCTTGGGGAAAAATGATACCAACAGGGCAACACCAGGCTGTCTACGGGCCTCACCCTGGACCTTTCTTAAAAGTGACTTTTATTGATAGTAAAAGTGATTAAATCACGAGTGTGATTAAATCATGAGTGCAGCCATTAACAAGACAAGCTGGATCTACCTGTGCTCACATGGAGAGCTGTCCATGATGGGAACGCAAGTTGCAGAAAGAAATGTACATGTGATCCCGTTTGTTTTTAATTAAAGGAAACAAAGCGAAACACCCACGATGGCTCCTGTGTGCTCGGTACTGGTCTGAGCACGTAGCGTGCATGAACTCACTTCAACTTCGTAATGACCCTGTGCGGTAGGTGCTGTAATCACCCCAGTTTACAGATGAGCAAACTGAGGTTAAGGGTGGGATTCAAGATCAGGCTGCAAGCAGGTTCGGAGCCTGTGCTCACAACCCCTCCGCTGTGCCGCCCACGGTGTTCTGTCTGCTACTCTGTGCTTGTGCCCATACGCAACCAAAGACAGAAAAGTCGGGAGGAACGTTCCTCTGGGGCTTGAGTAGAGCTGTTTGCAGGGAGAAGGAGGGAGACTTTCGCTCCCTCTTCTTACACTCTGTATTGCTAATATAATTTAATACATATTTGAAAAATAGAAAAAGCAGCACATGCTCGTTGTAGATAACTCAGAAAAGAGATGAGAAAGGCCCGGAAACCAGAGTCGGCCTGGCCTCTTGGACCTGGCAGGGAAGCACACTCAGGGCCACAGGAATCTGGAAGAATCACCGTGGAAATGGGTGAGTAATTGGGGTTATTCCAGGTCTAGAGGCGTCAGGATGGGGAGCAGACTTCAGCTTAATGTAAGGCACTTTCTAACAAATGAGTGCTGTTCCACCATGGAGTGGGTAGTGAGCTGCCTGTCCGTGGAGGCATGTAAGGAGATACCAGATGCAGGAGTAACCAGAAACTGTTTGCTAAATAGGTCACATGATTCCCAGTCCTAAATAGTCTGATTCCTAGTCCTCTGCCTTTAACTCAAGCTAGACAGAAAGACGATGTACCTATAGGGACAGAATGCAGTGAGTGATTAAAAAAAAACCAAATACGTCTAAAACAGGATTAAGAGCCTTGCACAGAAACAGCAGCTCCCAGAGCCCCTCAGCCTATGTAGGTTTACGTGACTTCAGAACCTCCCAACACTGCAGACAGAAACATTTTGCAGAGGACAAAAACCAGAGGCTCAGAGAGGTCTGGACTTGCCCAAGGTCACCCAGCTCTTCCGGAATCCCTGACCCCGGCCTGGTGAGGAGGCCATCCCACACCCCGTGTTTCTCCCAGCGACTGTGCATCTTCCTTCCAGCGTGCAGCAGCCCGCGGGCACCCTGTCCTCACGGAGCGGAGTCCGGAGCCCTGGGTGCTGAGCCGGCTCTGGCAGAACGTGCCGTGTGGGCCCCACTCCTCGGGGCGGGGCTGGATCCTTCCAGGCACCCTCCCAGCTCGCATCTGTCTGCCACCAGCCTGGTCCCCCAGCTTTCTTAGCACGTCCTCGACATCGGCCCCGAGGAGCCTTCAGCTGTTCTGGGGGAGGGAGGCCCGGGGGTGTCAGACACGCTGGTGCTCGCGCCCTTCTCTCGTTCCCCGCAGATTTATAGGGGCGCGCGCCTGAACTTTCGTTCACTGTCCACGGCCGGCACACGGGCTGGAAGCGAGAGCTCTGATGAAAGAGATCGTGCCTGCAGATGAAAGCGGGGGAGAGAGCAGCCTCCCCCGGCCCCGGCCTGGCCGCCGGCCCACTGCGCATTCTGGTCAAGGTGAAGTCAGGGCTGGGAAGTCTGGAGAAGCCCAGAAGGTTCCTGCCCACCCGTGGGACGGGGGCTTTGAGGGGCCCTGGTGCTAAGCCTCAGATAAAGCCCTGGGGGAGGCAAAAAGGAAGGGAGAGCCCTCTCCTGGGGGCAAGTGGACTCGTGCCAGGAAGAGGGCCTTCGCCAAGCCCAGAGTCAGGCAGGGAGAGAACACACGCCGCCCACGGGCCGCCCCAGCACCGTCCCTGCTCTCGGCCGCACTCACTCTGCTCCGGCCGCGCAGGCCTCCTTCCTGTTCCCTGAAACTCAGCAAGAGCATCTCCCTCCGCCTCGGGGCCTTTACACGTGCCACTCGCTCTGTCTGGAACACCCACCCTTCCGGCTTCTGGTCAAATGCCACCTCCTCCGAGAGGCCTCCCGCTGGTAGCACAACCCCTTCTCCAGTCCAGTACCCTGTTTTCCTAACGTGCTCGGCACCACTTATTTGTTTTAGTAATTATAAATGATTTAATAAATTATCAGTCTAACACTATTAAGCAAATAAATTATTAATTAATTAAATTATACTACTATAACTCATAAATGATGGGATGATTTCATGACGATTTGTAAGCTCCACAAGGACGTGGCCTTTGAGCCCCCTAGGTAAAGCGGCCGCTCTGCCACCACCTCACTGCTCTGGGTTCAGGGGTCAGCTCCTCTGACAACAGCAAATGACCTCTAGCTCTTGTCATGAGCAAAGCACTTTCCGCATATGACCTTATCCAATCCTCACAGCAACCCAGTGAAGCAGGGTCAAGTATTATCCCCATTTCACAGATGAAAACACTGAGGCTGAGGGCAGTCACTGTCGTATCTCAGTGACAGCCCCTGCCACAGTCTGCTGTGTGCACGATGCCTCCTCCCCCTGCCTGAGGCCCCGGGGGCCTTGCTCACCCCAGGGACACTTGGGCGCGTCCTGTGTCTGCACTAAGGTGGGGAAACGGAACGTGCCGCCAGGCAGTCACGCATAGGGTGGATTGTGCGTCTGCTCACTCCCCGAGCAGATCTCCCTCCAGGCTGGGAAGAGAGGAATTCGTTCCAGAGGGAGAGAAGCCAGAGCCGGCCGGGGGGCCAGGGCGAGCAGCTGTGGGGAGCGGGGTGCTACGGGGGAGATGGAGGCCCGGGCTTTCTCTGCACAGCCCCCCACCAGAGCCCTCTGGCCTCTCCTGGTCTGCAGGGTGACCCCCAGTTTTTCCTAGGGGGAGGGGCACGGACGGGCCTTCTCCCAAGCTGCAGGTGCAGCGTGGGGGGGTGGGGCAGGTGGGGGCGGGAAGCAGCAGAGCTTGGTCCCGGAGGGCGCAGCTCTGTGCCCCCCGTCTACGTCTTTCTCCTTTGGGGGACGCACCGTGAGGACGGTGCCTCTGACAAGCTGTCCCCCGGACTAGCGATGGCAGGCCCTGTGCCAGCCCCTGCCTGGGGCCTGGGCCTGGGAGTGTTTAAAACCAGCTGGTGGAGGTTTTGCCGGGAGGGGAAGGGAGGGTTGAAAGGGCAGGAACAGCCACAGAGCCCTCAGCCCCCGACCAGACACGACACAGGCCAACGCCCCGGCCCCACCATGCGCTAGACCCAAGCGCCGAGCGGCTCACGTGGGCAGAGTCACTTTATGAGTCTGTATTTACTGACACGAACAAGACGAGGGAAGAATTTTTAATAATGTGTGTTGGGGAATCTTTATGCAATCATCTCAACTTTTGTCTGTGTTGAGTTTTTCTATAACAAAAAAGAAAGGAAGGAGGGAGGAAGGGGTGTGTATAATTCCACTTTTTAATTACACAAGTTGCGTGTGTGTCTGTATCTGCACAGAGAAGGTCTGGGAGCGCGCACGCGCACACACACGCACACACACACACATGCGTGCGCACACACGCACACACACACGCGCACGCACACACACGCGCGCGCACACACACGCACACACACACGCGCGCACACACACGCACACACACATGCGCGCACACACACGCACACACACACGCACACACACACGCACACACACGCGCGCACACACGCGCGCACACACGTGAGCGGTGGGATTAGGGACGGTTTCGTTTTCTTCTTTATACTTGCTATTGTTCTGACTGGGATAAAATAATGCCGCTCTTAAGAAGCAAGAAGGAAAGCCCTGTGCTCCAGACTCCCGTCCACCCACTCGAAGTGACTTCGCTCATCTTGCCCCCTGCGCCTCACCTCGCCCCCAGCGAAGTGGGGGAGGGGCTACGGGCGCGGCGAGGCTGGGAGGGCTGGCGCCCAGGGCGCACCTGGCGGGTGCTCAGTACCTGTGTGCGCCCCTCCCCACACCCTCCCAGACGCACGGAGCTCGGGGGAGCAGCAAGGCTGCCTGGCCCGCACACGCCCGGGCACGCACACGTGCATGCACACGCACGCACGCATGCGCACACACACATACACACACACACGGTGCGCACGTGAGCACGCGCCATAACCTGCGTGGGGCGGCCCCACCGGCCGCCGGGTGGGTGAGAGGAGAGAGCCCCGTCCCTCTCCAAGATAAACACAGGAAGCGAGGATCCCGCAGTGTCAGGGCGAGGTTGGGAGCCATCCATAAACTCCAGGCAGAGGTGGGGGGCGGAGAGGGGCCGGGAAGGGAGGGAGGGTGTGGGAGTCTGGGCAGGGGCCTGAGTTTGACATCCGCTGTCTTGGGTTCAAATGTGAAAAGTTGAAGCG
>VSMD01064472.1:0-25621 GCA_008750895.1 Mirza zaza | reverse complement strand
GCTAGGGGAAGAGAGCAGCAGTGTCCTTGGGGGAAATGAAGGACAGCTTTTGGATGAGGCAGGGATGTGTGCAAAGCACCTAACCTGAGGAATGAAAGAAGCAGAGAGAATGGGGTGTGAACCCAGAGCCTGGAAACACACACCCAGACATTATCTTGAATCCACAGACATACGCACTCCCCAAATGTCCCTCTTCCTCCCATTGTTCCTTCTACTCCTGTCTTCTTTACTGCCTCCTTCCCACGCAACCGGTGCACTTTTTCTAGTCTCTTGTGGATTTTCCTCCCCTCCCCCAGCTTACCCTCAAATGTATCCCCAGAAGCTGTGTACCCCCCATGTGATTGTGCTTTTTCTCTGTCCTCTCTACTGCATCACCCGCCGTACTTGTGACCGCCTGTGAGTCAGGCTGTGAAGATGCTCTTGTGGCTAGGCAAACCCTCTTTCCCTCCCCTCTCCCAGCATCTCTCAGTACAGCATTTCTCCTCAGCAAACCAAGAGAGAAAGGAAGAGGGGGGTGAGGTTGTTGAAAGCACACAATCTGAGGGGCTTCCTGGAGCCCTGGGCTTGGAGACCACCAAGCTTATTTCAGAGGCTGAAAGGATTGATTTTGCAGTCAGAATCAGGAGGGGCTGGGTCCTGGGTTGATGCTGGGATTAGGTGTGTCCTAGAATTCAAACCACGATAGGCAATTGAGTCCCTCAGATTATCCTGTGATATTCTCTGAATAAGGGCTTCACACAATTCCCTCCTGACCTCTTCTTTCCATGGCGCCTGCCACAGCAGTGTAGCTATCCCCTGCCATGCCCTTGCCTGGTCTCAGCCAGAGTTGCAGTGAGCACAGGGAGGCTAGAGGAGAAAGGCATGCAGAGCTCAAGCCTCTGCCTCAGCATCTCCTGGGGAGCATCTCTGTATGTGCAGCCCTGTCTGAGGTGCCATGGAGGGCAGAAGGGCATCGTTGGAGTGCTCAGTTCAGAGGAGGCAGGATAGACCACCCCACCCTGGGACGTGGAGCATGGATGAGCAGAACCCAGCAGAGGAATGGGTTCCATGAGTCCAACTGCAATGAGAAAGAGGAATGTGGTGGGGAAGGGTGGGGAGGGCATGAGGTCCTAGACTTAGAATGAGCAGAGAGCCGGAGATGGGGAAGGCAGTGACCTTTTCAGAAATCTGGGGACAAAGGGTGGGTGAGTCATAACACCAACTTGTTCTTGTATAGCACTGTCACATCTATTGTCTCAGTGTAAATGTTTTCAACAACCCTGTGAGATTAGCACAGGGTACTTTAGCTTTTTTTTTTAGCTTCTAAAATATTTAGTAATGGTAAGATAGATCATATATCATAGATATATTAATGTGTGAGTATATGAAAGAGTAATTACAAAGCAAACTCTCATGTGACAACTACCTAAGTCAAGAGATACTACATTGTCAGCACTGTAGAAGCTCCCCTAGTGCTCTCAGATTGCTTTCTCAAATTTACTGTTGTAACTTTTGTGGTACTCATTGCCTTACTTTTTAAATAGTTTCACCACTTTTGTGTGAATCCTGAAACAATGTAGTTTAGTTTTGCCTGGTTTTGAACTTTGTATCAGTGAAATCATCAATATGTATCCTTATGTTTTTGCTATTGTTGCTCAACATGAAATAGGTGACATTCGGCTGGGCGAGATGGCTCACGCCTGTAATCCTAGCACTCTGGGAGGCCGAGGCAGGCGGATTGCTCGAGGTCAGGAGTTTGAGACCAGCCTGAGCAAGAGTGAGACCCCATCTCTACTATAAAAATAGAAAGAAATTAATTGGCCAACTAATATATATAGAAAAAATTAGCCGGGCATGGTGGTGCATGTCTGTAGTCCCAGCTACTCGGGAGGCTGAGGCAGAAGGATCGCTTGAGCCCAGGAGTTTGAGGTTGCTGTGAGCTAGGCTGACACCATGGCACTCACTCTAGCCTGGGCAACAAAGCGAGACTCTGTCTCAAAAATAAATAAATAAATAAATAGGTGAGATTCATGCGCACTGCTGAATGAAGATGTAGGTGGGTGATTTCATGGCTGTACAGTATTCCAGGCCATGAATATATCACAGTGTGTTTGTCTACTTCTCTTATTTATCTACTTTTTTTAACTGATGGACATTTGTGTTGTTCCCAAAGTTAACGCTGCTATACACATTCATATACCCCCCTGAGTGCATGTTTCCCTTGGGTGTGTATATTCCTAGGAATAGAATTGCTGGGTTGCAGGGAATGCAAATGTTTAACTTTGCTCGATAATGCTGAGCGACTTTCCCAAATGGTGGTACCAATTTATACTCCCACAAACTGTGAAAGGTCATTCTGTTATTTTGTGTCTTTGCCCACCCTTGGCTGTGTCAGACTACCTTTTGTCGGTCTGGTGGCTGGTGAAACATCACATGGTCTTACTCCCCATCCCACCCCACCTTAGGTTTTACTGGGACCTCATCATGCTGCTACTGATGGTAGGGAACCTCATTGTACTGCCCGTGGGCATCACCTTCTTCAAGGAGGAGAACTCCCCGCCCTGGATCGTTTTCAACGTCCTCTCTGACACTTTCTTCCTGCTGGATCTGGTGCTCAACTTCCGCACGGGCATCGTGGTGGAGGAGGGCGCTGAGATCCTGCTGGCACCAAGGGCCATCCGCACACGCTATCTGCGCACCTGGTTCCTGGTTGACCTCATCTCCTCTATCCCCGTGGATTACATCTTCCTGGTGGTGGAGCTAGAGCCCCGACTGGACGCTGAGGTCTACAAAACAGCACGGGCCCTGCGCATCGTTCGGTTCACCAAGATCCTCAGCCTGCTGCGGCTGCTCCGCCTTTCCCGCCTCATCCGCTACATACACCAGTGGGAGGAGGTGGGGTGGGGAGGTGGGGCGGGGGGCTCGCAGACTCTTCCAGATGGTGCCATGGGTGGGGCTCCTGGTGACTTTATGGAGTGGGGTGGATGAGTGGGGTTTTCGTGGGTAAGCTCCCTCCCAAGTTGGTTGGGAGAAGTAGGTACAAAATAAGGGCTCAGGGGATAGGGCCTGGGCAAACACTTTATAGTTAGTTGAACGGTAGATGGAATAAGGGAAGTAGAAGAGGCTGGAGTTTCAGCTTCCCGGCAGCAGAGTTTAGTGGTGCAGAGTGTGAAATCTGCAATCTCATTGATTGCAGTCAGATCCCAGTTTTATTATTTACTATATGAGTCTCAGTGTCCTCAGTGTCTATAAAGTGAAAATGTTAAATATACCTACTTATGATAAAGTTGTAAGGACTAAAGGAGTTAATACATGTAAAGCACTTAGGTGTCTGGCACATAATAAGTTCTCAGTAAATAAGCTATTAGTATTATTATTGGAGAGGAAGAGGACTTCTGGCATTCATCCTTATACAACTGCCCTGGGGACATTACATTGTGAAATGCCCTCTCTCCTCTTTTCCAGGTGACACCCAGGCAGCTTGTGCAGTAGACTTGTTTGAGTCTCTGCTGTGACACTTACTATGTGATTCTGGGCACATGACTGGCCTCAGTTTTCCTATCTATAAGATGAGAGTAATAATAGTCTACTTTGTATTAGCTATATATGTGTGCTATAAAACGCTATACAAATGAATAACAGCCATATCTTTGAATTCACGGGGGCTGGGGCTAGGGAGAAGTTCAGAGAGATAATTGGCACGGCTGGGAATGGAGGATCAGCAGGGAGGGGTTCCTGTCCACAGCAGCTCCTCCTCGGACTCCTCAGATCTTTCACATGACCTATGACCTGGCCAGTGCTGTGGTTCGCATCTTCAACCTCATTGGGATGATGCTGCTGCTATGTCACTGGGATGGCTGTCTGCAGTTCCTGGTCCCCATGCTGCAGGACTTCCCTCCCGACTGCTGGGTCTCCATCAACCACATGGTGGTGAGAAGTCCCCACAGCTCTGCCTCTCCTGGGCCTTCTAAGGGCTCTTCTGCCTGAGTAGCAGGGATGGCCACAGGGAGCAGGAGGTGGGAGATGATCAACAGAGAAGATAGGAGTGAGGAGTTGGGGCGGAGGGAGGAGAGGGGAAAGAGACCCGAAGAAGTGTTTGTGTGTTGGAGGGAGCAGGCAAGGAAGGGGACCTCAGCAGAAGCTGAGCCCCTCAAACTGCAAAAGAGGCCTCTTTGCCTCAGGGTCCCCAGAAACAAACTTACGTGCCTGCTAGGAAGAATGTCTGAAGTAGAAGGGGGCAGACGGACTGAAAGAGAGAGAAAAGTGGGCAGATGGAGAATAAGTCTCCAAGGGCCCATGGCCAGCTCTGCAATACACTCTGCCCCCCAGAACCACTCGTGGGGCCGCCAGTATTCTCACGCCCTGTTCAAGGCCATGAGCCACATGCTGTGCATCGGCTATGGGCAGCAGGCACCCGTGGGCATGCCCGACGTCTGGCTCACCATGCTCAGCATGATCGTGGGCGCCACGTGCTATGCCATGTTCATCGGCCACGCCACCGCCCTCATCCAGTCTCTGGATTCTTCCCGGCGTCAGTACCAGGAGAAGGTCAGCAGGGACGGGAGAGGGAAGGGGCAGGCAAGGAGGGGTGCTGGAGACTGGGGAGCTTGGCTTGAGGCCCATTCTGATGGATGCCCCTGTTGGGTCTCTGTGTCCTTTCCTGCCCTATGTCCGTTTGTCCCATGCCTCTGTCCTTGGCTCTCCTCCGGCCATGTCTGGGTCTTCCTGTGACTGTGCTGTGTCTTCCCTGTATCCACCATTACCCTTATGTCCTCTGTGGCCCTGTGTATCCCTGTCCGGCCCCACGTTTCACCCCTGGGGTTCGACTTGTGTCTGTGACTTTCCATGACCCCACCTCCCCACCATTGTTCCGGCCCTACATCTCTCTCTGTGTCCTCTTGCTTTCTGGCAATGGCTTGGCCCTACAGTACAAGCAGGTGGAGCAGTACATGTCCTTCCACAAGCTGCCGGCTGACACGCGCCAGCGCATCCATGAGTACTACGAGCACCGCTACCAGGGCAAGATGTTCGATGAGGAGAGCATCCTGGGCGAGCTGAGCGAGCCACTCCGGGAGGTGGGGCTGGGCTGGACCCTGAAGGGGGGCTCTTTAAGCACCTGGGCTTCCCGGGTGCTGTCAGTGGGTAAGGGATGTTGGTCAGCAGGTGCCACTACAGGGAGTAAGGCCTGCAGAGGGCCTGATGAGAGGCCAGGGATTTAGGGGGCTTTCAGGGGCTGGGGTCTTTCTTGAAGGTCTTATGAGGGTAAAGTCTACAGGAGGAGGGACCGTAGGGAACTCTATATTTTGGGGGGATGGTCCCACGAGGGTTCATGGGAGTGCTCTGAACGCAGGAGCTTAGGGATGGTCCCAGGCCCACTAAAGCATCCCAACCTCTGGCAGATCATGACCGCAGGGGTGGGCTTTCTGGAGACAGATGAGCTCAGTTGGGAGCATCTCAGGGCAGAGGGCACAACCTGCCTGACAGGCTCCTCCCTGCCCAGGAGATCATTAACTTCACCTGCAGGGGCCTGGTGGCCCATATGCCGCTGTTCGCCCACGCCGACCCCAGCTTCGTCACTGCAGTGCTCACCAAGCTGCGCTTTGAGGTCTTCCAGCCAGGGGACCTCGTGGTGCGTGAGGGCTCCGTGGGCAGGAAGATGTACTTCATCCAGCACGGGCTGCTCAGTGTGCTGGCACGTGGCGCCCGGGACACCCGCCTCACTGATGGATCCTACTTCGGGGGTCAGCAGGCTCAGGGGGGTGGGGGGTGGTCACGAGTGAGGACAGAGGGCAACTGCTACCCTGGATCAGGCTCCCTGCCTGGCTATGCTGCAGAATCATAGAGTTCTAACCCCGGCCCAGGGTTGCTCAGTGAGATGCTTTGGGCCTGGAGCTCTGTATTTAAAAAATATTTTTAAATATTTTTCTTTTTAAAGTCCTATTAGAAAAGAGAGCTCTGTATTTTTAAAAAACTTCTCAGGAGATTCCAATGCACAGCCAGGTTGCAAAGTTCTGGGCCAGAGGGCCTTTTAGACTCCTGAACTATGAAATCCAAGAATCAAGATGGGGAAAGACAGGAAAGAGGGAAGTAGAGCTATCCCAGGGACATGAGCCTTGCAGAGCTGCCTGGTCCATCATAATTCAGGGACCCAGCCTGTGACAGTGGGGGCGGTTCTGCCAGCTGCTGCCCAAAGTGACTGGAGGCTCCTAGAATTTCTCAGTCCCCAAACCATCTGCCACCCTCCAGCATCTCTGGCATTGCACTTTGTCCTTTGACACTGCTTTTCTCCAGAGACAAGGTGTTCATTCAAGGAGTGGGGGGTTACATAGAGTGAGATGCCCCAGGCCTGCCCCTTGGGGTAGGAAAATGAGGGTGCAGTGGGACTCGGAGTAGAGTGGGGGCCAGCAAGTCCTGACTGTCCGCTTTAATTTGGAGAGAGTGGGAAGGACAGGGAGCAGCAATCTAGTAATTGTGCGGGTCTGGAGAGAACAATGCTTGGAGCACTTAGGGACCCTGGGGTGGGGGGGTAATCAATAGTTTGCCCCAAGTCTAGGGAGGAACCTGGGAAAGCTGGGTCAGCTGCTGCAGGCCCAGTGAGAAGGAGTTCTGGGGACGCGTTCTGAAGCCTCCTCTCAACTTCTGCAGAGATCTGCCTGCTGACTCGGGGCCGGCGCACAGCCAGTGTTCGGGCTGACACCTACTGCCGCCTCTACTCGCTCAGCGTGGACCATTTCAACGCTGTGCTCGAGGAGTTCCCCATGATGCGCCGGGCCTTTGAGACTGTGGCCATGGATCGGCTGCGCCGCATCGGTGAGGCCTGTCCACCCTGTCTGCTCTGTTTGGGGCTCTGCCCTCATCCCACCTCCGTAGCAGGGAGCTGAGGCTCCAGTGCTTCGGGGGCACAGCCCAGCCCACTCAATCCCAGCAAATCCCCCAACAGGCCTTTCAGCACTGTGGCACACTGTCCTTACCTCTCAGCATGTCCTTCCCCTGGAGATATCACCTCAAGTCCCCATGTCCTGAGTCCTCCTTCCCCTGAGTACCAGTCCCTGACCCTCACTTTCTCTGGGAGACACTTTCTTCCTCCAATGCCTGTCTCCCAGTCTCCCCCCCCCAGCCCCATCTCCACGCTCCTAACTCCTGTCTCCTACCCTCAACCCCACCCCACCCCTGGACTCCCTCCTGGTACCTGCACACACTTTGATATCCACAGTCCATCTTGGAATCCTTCCCTATCCTTAACCCCTCCCTCCTGGGACAACTTCTAGGCAAGAAGAATTCCATACTTCAGCGGAAGCGCTCTGAGCCAAGTCCGGGCAGCAGTGGTGGCCTCATGGAGCAACACTTGGTGCAACACGACAGGGACATGGCTCGGGGTGTTCGGGGCCTGGCTCCAGGCACAGGAGCTCGGCTCAGCGGAAAGCCAGTACTGTGGGAGCCACTGGTGCACGCACCCCTGCAGGCAGCAGCTGTGACCTCCAATGTGGCCATTGCCCTGACTCACCAGCGGGGCCCTCTGCCCCTCTCCCCTGACTCTCCCGCCGCCCTCCTTGCTCGCTCTGCTCGGCGCTCAGCAGGCTCCCCAGCATCCCCGCTGGTGCCAGTCCGAGCTGGCCTTCTGCTGGCCCGAGGGCCATGGGCATCCACTTCCCGCCTGCCTGCACCACCTGCCAGAACCCTCCACGCCAGCCTTTCCCGGGCAGGGCGCTCCCAAGTCTCCCTGCTGGGCCCCCCCCCAGGAGGAGGTGGACGACGGCTAGGACCTCGGGGCCGCCCTCTCTCAGCCTCCCAACCTTCTCTGCCTCAGCGGGCAACAGGCGATGGCTCTCCTGGGCGTAAGGGCTCAGGAAGTGAGCGCCTGCCCCCCTCAGGGCTCCTGGCAAAGCCTCCAGGGACAGCCCAGCCCCCCAGGCCACCAGTGCCTGAGCCAGCCACCTCCCGGGGCCCCCAGTTCTCTGCCAACATGTGAAACCCTTGGGTACACCCAGCCTTAGCTCTTGGGGCACAGTAGCGTGTACCTAAGAGCAGATACCTCTTGGGGAAGGCTGAGGGGACCTGAAACATTGCCCTAGGGGAATGTCTCCCCTTACTGCCCTGAAGATGGTTTTTGTGTCCTCAGCTCAAGCACCCTGCAGCCTGTCCAACATCCCAATCCATTACCCACTCATCCATCATATGTTCTGAGCGCCTACCATGTTCAAGGTACTGTGCCAGGCGCTGTATGTCTCCACTGCCAAGTAGAAGTGACTCAAAGCCCTCTGACAAGGGTATTCCCCTGCTATGGTCCTGCCAGGTGCAGGCCCAGGCCCATGACCCCACCTTTACTAAGCACAAGTACTTACCACCGCCATCACTGCCAAGTAACTAGACATCTGTGTTTCCCTGCCAATGATCCTGCAGGTTCTCTTCCTGTTCTCCTAGCATAGCCAGGCACTGCCAGTTACCTGCACCCTCACTGCTGCCAACAGATGTCTTGGGTCCTGAGTGTGGGCATCCACCTTTGCCCTCTCACTGCCACCTGTGGACCCTCCCTGTCTGTGCCCTCTTAGCAGGAACACGTCTCCTGTCCAGTTCCTGCAGTCTCTGTCTCTGTGGTAGAATCGTCTTTTTGTAAACTGAGAGCTGCCTCTTCCCTGTGCCCCCTACCCCAGTGGTGCCTCCCCTTAAAGGTAAGGGATAGTTGGCACCTCCTTATTTAGTGGGCCAGCCTAGATCCCCCCAGGTGGGAGGCAAATAGCTGAATCCTTATGTGATGTTTTTCTTTTCTTCTTTATCTATTTATTTGGCCCTTTATTTATTTATTTATTTATTCATTCATTTGATAATTTTATTTATTATCAATCCATTGTGTTCACCCATCCCCTTATCCATTGCTCCCTCCTTTGCTGGTAGGGAGATGAAGGAGCAGGAGGCGGCAGGGCCCTCCATGCCAGTCCATGGTCCTTGCCCAAATCCATCAGCAGCAATACTCAAACCCCCTTCCTGTCAGTAGGGGCAGGAGGGCCACATGAGAGGGGGGAGGGGGACTGTTTTTACCTTTGGGTTTTTTTTCCTCTGAGTTTGCTGTTGGTACAGGAGTAAGGGAAGGGCCCCAGGTATTCAAGCCCGGGGAAGGGCAGGCCAGCTAGTACCTCTGCCTTCTCAGGGACAAGAGTAATCCTTTACCACACCCACTCTGTCCCTTCTCCTACCCTACAGCATCAAAGAATGTGGGGCCCACATCCTAAGCCTCCTTTCCTCCCGGGTGGGGAGTTCTGAGGTTCTTAGTGTGTGGGAGAAGTTTTGTAATTGCTTCCAAACAGCTGGGTTTAAAAAGAAAATAGAGACACTTGTTTTGCCTCCTGGTTTGTGTGTGGGAACAAAGTGGGCGTGAAGGGATTTCTGGGTGCAGGAGGGGGAGCAGGGCACTGGCCCCAGCAAGGCATGAGCTGTGTGTGAGAGCAGCCAGGGCGGCGGTCTGCAGGCCCAGCACAGAGGCTGTCAAGGCAGTGACAAAATCAGCCCACCCAGCTCTCAGTTCCCCCCAGCATCCATATACCCCAGCTTCCCCCAAGTGTG
Organism: Mirza zaza; assembly: GCA_008750895.1. NCBI lineage: Eukaryota > Metazoa > Chordata > Mammalia > Primates > Cheirogaleidae > Mirza > Mirza zaza. The sequence continues at coordinate 16,084 of VSMD01064472.1, read as the reverse complement.
CTGCTTTGATGTCACCATTAGTCATCATGAAGGGGTAGCCTGCCCTGGCAGGAGATGCTCAGATTATCATGAAGGCCACATGTGAGAATGACAAACTGCAAAACATGGATATACAGTATTTTTAAAATAGTGATTCTGTGGAGAATGTGGACAATGTGCCCTGTCTCCCCTCTCCCCCACCCCCACAGATGGGAAGCTGGGGGTTATGGAATTAACCAGCCAAACTGGGATTAAAGGCTCAGGGCATTTTAGGGCCAGCTGAGCAGATTGGACTCAGGGAATCTACAGTTGGCGCCGTTGGGCGGCCAGTGCATAATTGGACACAGACTTTCAGGGCCTGTGTGAAACGGAGGGGGGAGGGGCGTGCTGGCATGGGGCCAGAAGGCAGATGTGGTCTTGGACAGGCCTCAGATAGGGAGGGTTGGGAGTAGCGAAGAGAAGACTTAGGGGTGCGGCTTTGGAGGGGTGTGGGTTGGCGGAGGCGGACAAGGGAGGAAGGGATGGGGTGCAGGGTAGGCTGGCTCTGAGGAGGGAGGGGCATCTCAGGGTACGCTCAGCACCCTCATGATGTTGGTATAGCCAGAGCCAGGTCGCCAGCCTGTCACCACAATCACCAGGTCCCCAGCACGGAGGAAGCCACGGAGCTTTCCTGGGGGACGGAAAGAAGATGATAGTTATTGAGAGGCCAGGCTAGCCCCATGATGAGAACCAGCCATCACTCTCTGCCAACTCAGGGCTATCCTATAGGGAGTGGGGAGGCTGAAGCAAACTGTATGGTATGTCCCACAGGTGGCACCAGAGGGAATGTGACCACTGCGGTATATTAAAGCTGCAGGTGTGTCTGTGGGGTGGGATGGAGTATGCTGCTAGGTAGCAAGGCTGTCCTCCTGTGTGACTGTGCTGATGGGAAGAGGTGGGGTATGATGGAATGCCAGATTGATACCTCTCAGTCTTAGTGCATCTCAGAGGGAAAATCTGGGACCAGAGGAGAAAGGCAAGGCCCCTTGAGTGGGTGTGGGAAGCTGGGTTAGGGGGCTCCTGATTCTAATGGCAGGGTGGGTAAGGAGGAAGGTCTAGGTGGCTCACCACTTTCAATGCCAAATTGCACCCGGCGATCCACATCGTCTGCCCAGATGGCCTCTGGAGGTTCACGGTAGAGCAAGGGGAAGACTCCTCGGCACAGGTGGGCCTGGCGGGCAGCCTGGGCAGAGCGGGTGACAGCAATGACTGCTGCCCGAGGTCGGTAGCGAGACAGAAGCTGGGCTGAGCTGGAGGAGACAGAGAAGGACAGCCCAGAACAGTGAGGGTGGTGAACCAGGCAACAAAAGTTTGGATTCTGGTTCCAGGTGTCACTGACAAGCTGTGTGACCCTGGGTAAGTCATCATACTTCTCTGGGCCTTAGTTTTCTTAACTGCAAAGTGAGTATAAGAATGCCTGCTCTTCTTACCATACAAGAAAGGTATGAAATAATGAGGAACCTCATTGAGAAACATAAAACCCTTTTGAGAATGTACATTTATATAGTGCTTAAGTTATACGTAGTACTTTACGGCTCCTTTTAATCCCCACAAGCCCATGAAGAACAAATGGTCAACTCACTATAGACATGAGGAAACAGACCAGGCTTATGGAACTAATTTTCAGAGCAAATACTTGAACTTAGACCTACAGAGTTTTCTGCAATACCTCAGCATTCTAAGGCCCTGCAGGCTAAATGGACTTGCCTCTGAGCCCTAGAAGCCCAAATGGCCTCCAAACTAAAGTGCCCAGTGATGCCACCGTCTCCTTTCAGCCCCCTGGAACTCACTGACCTGATTCGGCCCCTCCTGACCTCGACCTCTCCTAGATCCCTCTACACTTGTCCCACAATGATACTCTTCATCCCTGATGACCAGATTAAACCCAGGCCTGTGGCTTATCCCAACCTACTCCTGACCCAAACTCTGTCTGGGCATTCCCAGTGACCCCCTCACCGGCCAGTTGTGGTCAGCACGACGATGGCAGCAGCACAGCACTTGAAGGCGGCCTCCACAGCGCCAATGGCAGTGACCTCAGTGGGGTCACGGCTTAGTGGTGCCGCCCGACGTAGCTCCTCAAACAGCTGCCGGTGGTACACTGCGGCCTCTGCCTCCCGGGCAATCTGCAGGTGCCGGGATGTCAGGCTGGGCAGGGGCTTTGGGGGCTGGAAGGGGTTTGGTTCCCTGGCCCATTTGCCTTTCATTCTGAGCTCCTACCGCATGCTGCATCTTTACAGCTTCCACGGGGAAGTTGCCCTTCGCGGTCTCCCCTGACAGCATGATGCAGTCTGCCCCATCCAGCACAGCGTTGGCCACATCGCTCGTCTCTGCCCTCGTTGGCCGGGCCTTGGTGATCATGCTCTCCAGCATCTGGAGGGACACTATGGGCATCAGAGCCGTAGCAGTCACACTCTCTCCAAACTACTTCTCTGACACCCACACTCTCAGAGTGCCTTGAAAACCAGGGTAACAGGCCAGGCGAGGTAGCTCACGCCTGTAATCCTAGCACTCTGGGAGGCTGAGGCGGGCGGATTGCTCGAGGTCAGGAGTTTGAAACCAGCCTGAGCAAGAGCGAGACCCCATCTCTACTATAAATAGAAAGAAATTAATTGGCCAACTAATATATATAGAAAAAATTAGCCAGGCATGGTGGCGCATGCCTGTAGTCCCAGCTACTTCGGAGGCTGAGGCAGGAAGATTGGTTGAGCCCAGGAGATTGAGGTTGCTGTGAGCTAGGCTGACGCCACGGCACTCACTCTAGCCTGGGCAACAAAGCGAGATTCTGTCTCAAAAAAAAAAAAAAAAAAAAAAAACAGGGTAACAATCAGGAGCTGTGTGATATTGGCAGTTCGATGTTCTCATCTGAAAATAGGGGTTACAGTATCTCTACCTAACTTGGTTGCTTGAGGATTAAACACTGGACAGAATAATCTGTTATAGACCTAAGGTGTAGGTATGAATCCTCGGGTGTCCCTAAAACCCACAGAGTGCCCAGCCCTAAGGGCTCACTCCAGACCTGTGTGGCACAGACGACAGGCTTGCCCGCCAAGTTGCAGCGCCCGATCATCATCTTCTGAGCCAGGAAAACCTTTTCCGCTGGGATCTCGATGCCCAGATCTCCACGTGCCACCATGATGCCGTCGCTCACCTCCAGGATTTCATCAAACCTGGGCGGTGGGGAGAATTAGGGCTGTGGCAGAGCCGGCAGATTCCAGGGAGAGGCAGAAAGGAGAAGAAAGGGTAATGGTTATAGGGCCCGATGGGAACAAAGACCCAGCCTCACTTCTTCACGCCTTCGTGGTTCTCAATTTTGCTGACGATCTTGATACCCTGTCCTTCCGGCCCCAGAGCAGCTCGGACGGCAGCCACGTCGCTGGCTTTCCGCACAAAGGAGGCAAAGATGATGTCCACGCCGTGCTCCACTCCGAAGCGCAGGTCCCGGGCATCTTGTTCTGACAGCCCTGGCAGGTCCACTTGGGCACCCGGCAAGTTCACGCCCTTCCTGTTGCCCAGGATGCCGCCGTTCTCCACTTGGGTCACCAGCCCCTCTGGGCCTGCGGACATGGGAAGAGCTAGCTCGGGTCCGGGAGGCCTTGGACATAGTCATGGCAGAGAGAACGCGGGGCTTGGACCCCCAGAGATCAGGAACTCGTCTCCCCGCCCTCGTTCTGGGCCCGGCACCGAATAGGCACCGGATGAACGTCCGGGGGAGGAACGAGGAACCTGCGTTAGTGCTAACCCATCCCTAACCCCGGGCGGGCGCGCATCTGGATGCGGGGGACTCCGGGACGGGTGGGGAAGGACAGGACGCGCGGCGAAGGGAAGTTGTGGGGGGTCTGAGGGCGACCGGGAGCCAAAGGGCAAAGGGCGCGCCCAGCGTTTGGGCGTGGCCCCGGCGGGAGGCGAGTCCGCACCGATTTTCTGGACCACGAGGCAGATGAGCCCGTCGTCAATGTAGATGTGGCCCCCCACTGACACGACCCGGACGATATTGGGGTAGTCGACCCACACGGTGTTCGCGTCCCCCCGCGTCCGGAAGGCCGGGTCCACAGTCACCAGCACCTGGGAACCCTTCAGGAGCTCCACCTCCGACTCTAGGCCCTGGGGGCGGAGGCAGAGGAGACCTGAGTTCTGCCCCTCGGGGTCCGGGCCCCGCCCAGTAGCCTCCGTGCTCTCCCTCCCCTCCCCCGCCCTGGACGTGCGGGTCCCAGCCCAGCTTCTCACCCCCTGCAGGATCCCAGTGCGTATCTCCGGTCCCTTGGTGTCCAGGGCGATAGCCACCGGCCGGTAGCTGAGCGGGGAAGTGGCAAAGCTCTCCACCGCCTCCCGGATGTTGGCGATGGACTCAGCGTGATACTGGGGGCGGGAGCCGAGCGGGGTTTCAGGGGAAGGTAGCCGGGACCCCGGGGCATCCTCCAACCCCACCCTCCTCCGCGTGGCCGCACCTCGTGAGAGCCGTGGGAGAAGTTGAGTCGCGCAATGTTCATCCCGGCCTTGATCATCTCCTTGAGGCGCTCCACGGAGCGAGATGCTGGCCCTGGAACCAGAGATCACGCTCCCATAACCCATCGGCACTCAGACAGGAGTCTTGTTACCTGGCATTTACAGGCTGACACACCTCCTGCTCACAGGTCACAAACTTCCTATCCCTCTCCAACCAACGTCTGTCCCTTTGGGGAGACAGCACTGGGGGCGTCTTGGAGGGGGCGTCCTCAGCCAGGCCGGAGGTAACCGTGTGGGCGAGTGATGTAAGTGCTGCATGTGGGGGTAACCCAGGTGAGGGCATGGGGGGGTTAGAGCTGACAGGCCTGCTCTGTGGATAGGGCAGCTGCTAGCTCACAGCGCGTTGCCTAACCTCTCCAGATCCTTGTGCACTGGTCCTTCTCACCTGCTCAGGGACACATTATTAGCCATTCTCTGGTCCTCCATGTCACCAGTATTTTCCTTCCTACTGGATTACTCCTATCACCATGTAAACCTGCTGTTATTTCTTTCCTCATTAAAAAATAATCTTTAAACCCTGGTTTCCCCTCCAGCTACAGTCCTATTCTTTGCTCTCCTTTGCAGCAAAGCTTATTTCAAGAATTATCCAGAGTTGCTGCCTCCAGTCCCCCTCCCTCCGTTCTCCCTTGAACCCACACCAGCCAGGCGTTGGCCCCCATCTGGACACTGCATCTGTTCTTGTCAAGGTCACCAAGAACCTCTGTGTTGTGGCTCAGCGCAATGTTCAATGTTCAGTCCCCACCTACCTTGACCACCGGCAGCGTTGGACACACATCCCTCCCCCCCCACACCTTCTGCCTTGGCCTCCAGCACCCCACCTTCTCCTGGCTGACTCTTACCTCCCTGGCTACTCCTTCTCAGTCTCCTTTCCCTGCTCCTCTCCTTAACCTGAGATGTCCTGTTCTCTTCTTTGTCATTTTACCTGCTCTCCTTTGGTGATTTCAACTAGTCTCATGGCTTGATATATCATCTATACGCAGACAGCTCCCAAATTTACATCTCCAATCCAGACGTTTCTCCTGATCCCGGGTTTGTGTCTCTGACTGCCTACTCTCCATCATGCTTGGATGTCTGAGAGGCAAGTTGAGCTCAACATGTCCCAACTGAACTTCTGATCTCCCCCTAACCTTCCACTGTAGTCTTTCCTGCCCAGTTGATGTATCCTTCCAGTTCTTTTTTTTTTTTTTTTGAGATAGAGTCTCACTCTCTTGCCTGGGCTAGAGTGCAGTGGTGTCAGCTTAGCTCACAGCAACCTCAAACTTCTGGGCTCAAGCAATCCTCCTGCCTCAGCCTCCCAAGTAGCTGCGACTACAGGTATGCACCACCAAACTGGCTAATTTGTTCTATTTTTTTTTTTAGTAGAGATGGGATCTCACTCTTGCTCAGGCTGGTTTTAAACTTCTAAGCTTAAGTGATCCTCCTGCCTCAGCCTCATGGGTAGCTGGGACTACAGGCACACATCACTGTGCCTGGCTAATTTTTTTCTATTTTTAGTTGTTTGGCTAATTTCTTTCTATTTAGAGATGGGGTCTCACTCTTGCTCAGGCTGGTCTCGAACTCCGAGCTCAAGCAATCCTCCTGCTTCGGCCTCCCAGAGTGCTAGGATTACAGGTGAGGGCCACCACGCCCGGCCCATCCTTCCAGTTCTTTATGCCAAACCTCTGTCGCCCTTGACTCCTTTCTTCTCCACTCTTACACACCACCCCATATCCAATCTATCAACACACCCTGTCAGCTCCACCTTCAAGATACAGCCAGAGTCTGACCACTTCTCGCCACCTCACTGCCACCACCTGGTCTGAGCCAGTAATACTGCAGGAGCAGCTTCTGTCCTTGCTCTGCCCCAATTATTTTCCATACAGCAGCCAGGAGGGTCCTGTTAAGCCACAGGTAAGATCTTGTCATTCCCTGCTCAAAACTCTGCAGTAATTTCCCATTTCACTTGGAGGAAAACTCAACTCGGATTTTGAAAATGGCCTACAAAGCCCCATCTGATCTTTCTCTGCCCCATAATCTCTTCATGTCTGTTACTCTCCCCCGGATGGTTTCTGGCCATTCTGACCTCCTTGACTTAATGCCTTTGCACTGACTGTTCTTTTTCTCTGGAACTCTCTTCTCCTAGATATCTGCATGGCTAATCTCTCATTTCCTTCAAGTCTTTGCTCAGGTCTCATTTTCTCAATAACAGCTACCTTGGGCTGGGCTGGGCTGGGTGTAGTGGCTCATGCCTGTAATCCTAGCACTCTGAGAGGCCAAGGCTTGAGTTCAGAAGTTCGAGACCAGCCTGAGCAAGAGTGAGACCCTCATTTCTACTAAAAATAGAAATATTAGCGAGGTGCAGTGGCACATACCTCTAGTCTCAGCTACTTAAGAGGCTGAGGCAGGAGAATTGCTTCAGCGAGTTTGAGGCTGCAGTGAGCTACGATGATGACACTGTACTCTACCCTGGGTGACAGAGCAAGACTCTGTCTCAAAAAGGAAATTGAAGCCCCCATCTAACTCCCCCACTTTCAAAAAAAGAAAAGAAAAGAAAAGAAAAAAAGAAAAGAGAAAAGAAGACCGGGTGCGGTGGCTCAAGCCTGTAATCCTAGCTCTCTGGGAGGCCGAGGTGGGCGGATTGTTTGAGCTCAGGAGTTCGAGACCAGCCTGAGCAAGAGCAAGACCCCATCTCTACTATAAATAGAAACAAATTAATTGGCCAACTAATATATATAGAAAAAATTAGCCGGGCATGGTGGCGCATGCCTGTAGTCCCAGCCACTCGGGAGGCTGAGGCAGCAGGATTGCTTGAGCCCAGGAGTTTGAGGTTGCTGTGAGCTAGGCTGACGCCACGGCACTCACTCTAGCCGGGCAATAAAGTGAGACTCTGTCTCAAAAAAATAAAAAATAAAAAAAAAAATAAAAGAGAAAAGAAAAGAAAAACAGCTACCCTGGCCACCATATTTAGGACTGCAACCTGCCTTTCATCCTTGCATCTCAGATGCCCCTTACCATATTCAATTTTTCTTTTCTTTTTTTCCTTAAGTACTTATCATGTTCTAACACACTAAATAATTTACTTTTTTATAATTATTTTTTTGAGTCAGGGTCTTGCTCTGTTGCCCAGGCTAAAATGCAGTGGCTTGATCATAATTCACTGCAGCCTTGAATTCCTGGGCTCAAGAGATCCTCTTGCCTCAGCCTCCCCAGTAGCTGGGACTACAGACACATGCCACCATATCTGGCTAATTTTTTTCTTATTTTCTGTAGAGGGAGGCCTCACTATGTCACCCAGGCTACCCTAGCCTTGAATAATCCTCCCACCTTGGCCTCTTAAAGTGCTGGGATTATAGATGTGATAACCCCACCATGCCTGGCTTACCTTTTTTTTTTTTATTGAGACAGTCTTGGTCTGTTGCCTGGGCTACAGTGCCGTGGTACCATCATAGCTCACAGCAACCTCAAACTCCTGTGCTTGATCCTCCTGCCTCACCCTCCCAAGTAGCTGAGACTACAGGCTCACATCATCATGCCCAGCTAATTTTTTCTATTTTCAGTTACCCAGCTAATAATGGCCCTGGCTTACTTTTTAAAAAATAATTTATTATGATTGTTATTTACTGTCACCCTCAGCTACACTGTCATCTCCCCAAGGGTAGGGATTTTTGTCTGTTTTTTTCCACTGATCTACTCTCAGGGCCCAAAACCTTGTCTACTAGGTGCTCAACAAATATTTGTTGAATGAATGACCTGGTCAAACATGGAGAAGTCTCAAAGGAGACAAAACATGAGGAAGCACCTAGAGAAACAGCCAAGAGGCCCTGGGAGCTTCAGGGTGGGGACTGTTTACCGATGGTGGCAATGATGCTGGTGCTGCGAGCGGCCACGGGTTCAGAGTCGATGTCCAGCAGGCAGAGGTGCTCCAGGAAGGTGTCTGCCATGGCGGCTGACAGCTGCTGCCGCTGGAAGAAGGCATTGCCCAGCTCCTGGGTCAGTTGGGCCACACTGGCCCGCCGCAGATACCCCGCCGGCCCTGCAGCAGAAGGGGGCGCAGAGGCTGCATGGCACCTGCCTCCTCACCTTTCCTCCCCGTGCTTTCATCTCAGCATACCCTCTGTGCCTTCCCTCCGCTCTCCAGTTTGTCTTGAGCCCCACTTGTAAGCTGGGCATCATGCATACACTACCTTATTAAGTCACAAGCATCCTGTAAAGCAGGTACTATTACATGCTCTATGATTAATCCTGATTTTACAGGATGAAATAAATTGCCCAAGATCATGCAGCTTCTGAGTAACAAATTCAAATCTAGGTCTGACTAACTCTAGGCTCAAATTCTTGACCACCCAGCTATACTGACTCCTCACAACCCTGGAGTTCTTGCCCTTCAGCTGCTGACTTCAGCCTCAGCCCACCTCAATGTCTAGTCCACTGTGGCCCCTCATTACACAGGCCCAGAATCCCCCAGCTCTCTCTCCAAAGTCTTTGTTTTCTTCTTCCAAGCCCTGGCAATTGGCTGGCTTCCCCACACCCCCCTCTGAGTTTCCCCGTCACCCTCAATGCTGCTCCGGGACCCTGTAGCTTGATCATGCCCAGCCCAGGGGGTCCCCGCTCCCAGCCGCACCTTCCATGCCACTGCTCGCCTTCCCTTCTCTATGAGTCTGCTCCACACTTCCGGGCTGTCAGAGGCATGAGGCCTGGCTGGGCTGGGGATCAGCTCTTCCGACTGGTTAAAGTGTCACCAGTGTCTCCCCTTCCATGGGAAGCCCTGTATGCCAGGGGCCAGAGTCCAGGAACCACGGGAGTGCCCCATGGCTCCCATGCTGCAGGCTTCCTCTGGCCTGCCTACAGCCCCTGGACACGAGCCCCAGCCCAGGGTCCATATTTAGCACAAGGGAAACCCTGATGAACACAGATCCTCCCCAGTCCCTCTTAGCCAGCAGCAGACATGGTTCGTTATACCCTCTACCCCCACTTCTCATTTCCACCCTCATCTTCCCCTCTCTTCAGTGGCCTCTGTCTCCCCTTCTTACCTCCTGGAGCCCCAATCAGGATGGACTTTGCTAAGTCTTTTTGGGACTTAGAGATCCATGACCAAAGCTGGTCAGGTAGTATGTTCTCTGGCATTGACATGCTTCCAAAGCATGTGACCGCGGCTAGCCGGACTGTGGAAGGAGAGGGAGAGGATGACAAAACTGCTGTTCTTATCTAAGGGAACCAGAGAATAGAAGAGGGGCACACCCAGTAGGCCGCCGCTTCCCCACAGAGTCCTTCCCCCAGACAGACCGGCTTTCTGCCCCCCATCTCCTGGCATTCCCCACTCTCCTCTGTTATTCCTGTTAAATTTTCAATCCATTCATAGTGTCTGGTCATCACCCTGAATAGATTTTTGTCATCACTGATATGGTGCCTTTTTCTTTGTACTTTTTTTTTTGTTGTTCAGTCTCCGTAGAGACTGTCAAAAATTGCCAATGCCGACTATATTTCAAGTCGTCATGGCGGGGTATTGGGAAAAGTTTTCAATTAGCAATAATCGCGCCTCAGATAACCCTCATTGGCTACGATACTGCCACTGGACAAAGCTTTTTTTTTTTTTTTTTTTTTTGAGACAGAGTCTCACTCTGTTGCCCAGGCTAGAGTGAGTGCCGTGGCATCAGCCTAGCTCACAGCAACCTCAAACTCCTGGGCTCAAGTGATCCTCCTGCCTCAGCCTCTCGAGTAGCTAGGATTACAGGTGTGAGCCACCATGTCTGCCTAATTTTTTGTTTCTATTTTTAGTTGACTGGCTAATTTTTTTTTTTTTTTTCTATTTTTAGTAGAGACAGGGGTCTCGCTCTTGCTCAAGCTGGTCTCGAACTTTTGACCTCAAGCGATCCTCCTGCCTTGGCCTCACAGAGTGCTAGAATTACAGGCCTGAGCCACCACAGCTGGCCTTTTTCTTTGTACTTTCCTGAAGTTAGCCCTAGAGAGCCCAGAAAGCAGGGGCTTTAGGCTGGGACTGGAGCCTGAAGAAAGGGAGGGGAGAACTATGGTAGTGTGGTGGGTGTAGGGCTGCCCCTTTTCCCAACTCTTTTGTCTGCACTGACTGAGAAATACAGCGTGCCTTGACCACTGTGTGACCTGGCCAGCCGAATGTTTTCCCCTGCAAGCCTGAACCCAAGCTGGGCCTTGAGCGTTCCCAGGCACTGATAAACTTGTTTAGATTGCTGCTAGGACTACTGAAAGATCAACCATGTTGCTAAACAGGCAAAAGGGAGCCCTACCCCCAGCCAAATTCCTTAATCCCTCCCATGAACTCCATGCTCAGAGCCCCTCCTTGTGGACATACCTAGGTGGGACATCCTTTGTCCCACTGTCCAAAGCAGCCAGGATGTGCTACAACTCCTTCCGTGGATGAGTTCCCCTTTGGACTGATCGCCCTGGCATTTAGTGCTTCTTTCTTTGGGACCCCAACCTGAATGGTTTGGGGCATCCCTTGTGGGAACTCCCCTGGTGCCACTTCTGGGGTGACTCTAGCCATGGGTTCAGCCAAGACAAAACTGTGGGATTCTCTGGAAGGGCTTTGATAGCATCATCATCATCACCTTGGTTACCCTTTGCCCATTTGCCACTGAGCACCTACTCTGTGCCAGGCCCTGAGGCTATGGTGGTGAGCAAAGCCAACAGGGCCTTTGCTCTTCTATGTCATTTATAGTAGAGGGGAGAGATAGACTATAAACAAGTATCCACTGCTAAATTTGACTGGCTTTAAAAAAAAAAAACAAACAACAACAACAACAACAAAAACAAGTATCGAAGAAATAAACAGGCCGGGTGTGGTGGCTCATGCCTGTAATCCTAGCACTCTGAGAGGCCGAGGCGGGCAGATTGCTCGAAGTCAGGAGTTCAAAACCAGCCTGAGCAAGAGCGAGACCCCGTCTCTGCTATAAATACAAAGAAATTAATTGGTCAACTAATATATATAAAGAAAAAATTAGCCGGGCATGGTGGCACATGCCTGTAGTCCCAGCTACTCGGGAGGCTGAGGTAGGAGGTTGCTTGAGCCCAGGAGTTAGGTTGCTGTGAGCTAGGCTGATGCCACGGCACTCACTCTAGCCTGGGCAACAAAGCGAGACTCTGTCTCAAAAAAAAGAAAAAGAAATAAACATATAACTACAAACATTATAAGTGTTGTTAAGCAATTGATCAGGGTGCTGGACTGGAGAAGCCAGTGGGAAGAGGAGAGAGGAATGTGTTTTAGGCAAGGTGGTCGGAGAAGGCCTCTGTGAAGTGATCATATTTAAGCTGAGATTTGAAGGATGAGAAAGAACCAGGGGGAACAAATGGGGCAAGGAATTTTCCGTCAGGGTGGAAATGATATACGCCAAGTCTCCGAGGAAGAAAGACCTTCCTGCCAAAGAACAGAGCTGTAACGAAGCCATGTGCCTGGAGTGGAGGGGCATTGTCCACGGTGAAGTTGCGGACTTGAGCAGGGCCTTGTAATGTGGCGGGTTTACCCAGGGGAGGGACATAATCCAACTGACAACTTAGGTCCTTCTGGTTGGTGGATGGAGAGTAGATAGTAGGTGCAGGGAGACCTACCAGGGGTTAGGGGTAATCTATGTGGGAGATGAGGGACTGGGGTGGTGGCACTGGAGATGGAGAGAGCAGGCAGGTTTGAGAGGCATTTTGGAGGAGAGCCAACAGAGCGCAATGACAGAAGAGTGTGGGAAGGGCGAGAGAAAGCTTCCATTACATGCAGGACGACACCAAGGACTCTGGCTTGAGCAGCTGGGTAGAAGGTAGTGACGCTAACTGAGACTAGGGAAGAAATAGGTTTCAAATGGGGGGAAAATGGAAAAAAGCTTTCCATTTTTGACAGGCTAAGTTTGAGACACTAATTAGTTGTTAAAATCCAGAGGCAGACAGCTGGGTCTGTTCATTGAACACTTCCTGTGTGGTGGAACAGTGTTCGGCACCTCCTGTCCACCATCTCCTTTTATAGTTGTGACAATCTAGAAAGAAGACAGGTTCAGCAGATCTGTTACTAGATCTGTGATTATCTTTTGTGGTTTACCAACAGCCTGTCCACACCTTTGTGTATAATCCTGTTATGAAATACTCCTCAAATTATCCAATCTGAGAGAGTCCTCCATTTCCTGATGGAACGCTGCCGGATACACTTGTCCGAGGCTAAAAACCTTGTCAGTGGCGGAGCTGGGATTCAGGCCCAGAGAGTGTGGTTCCAGAGCCTGAGCTGTAGCCATTCCTTCCCTCTCAGGGCTGTTTCAGTACATGGGAAAGGGAGTATTTGCAGACTCTGGGGTTGGAAAAGAAGAGGTTAGAGAGTAGCGAGGACTCCTGAGAGGAAACGGGCAAGGGATCCTTAACTCTCTGTACACAGGACAGATAAAGATGGACAGAAGCCGTAGCCAGAGGGAATGTGGTAGACCCCAGAGACTGGGGACTTTGGCCTTGTACTTGAGGAGTTGGGGAGGAACATAGACTTTAGGGTTGCTTTGACAATTTTTTTTTTTTTTTTTTTGAGATAGCGTCTCACTCTGTCGCCCAGGCTAGAGTGCTGTGGCATCACCCTAGCTCACAGCAACCTCAAATTCCTGGGCTCAAGCAATCCTCCTGCCTCAGCCTCCTGAGTAGCTGGGACTACAGGCACGAGCCCCCATGCCCGGCTAATTTTTTCTATACATTTTTAATTGGCCAATTAATTTCTTTTTATTTTTAGTAGAGATGGGGTTCTTGCTCTTGTTCAGGCTGGTCTTGAACTGCTGACCTTGAGTGATCCTCCCGCCTCAGTGTTCTGACAATTTTGAACTGACCAGTTAGGAGGACAGGAATCTCAGAGATCCCAGTCCCAAGTGATTAACAGAAGGTGGGGGTGGGGGTGCCCCAAGGCAGCCCTTGTCCTGTCCAGCTAAGGGACAGAAGCTTTGACCTGAAATCAGGACAAAGAGGAAAAGCAGTCTGGGTGATCCTGGGTCCACAAGTGACCATGTGAGAGATGGTCTGCATTTTGTCATAGGGTCAGGCATGGGTGAGAAAACTGGGAGGACAACAGTCCCCCCAGGATCCAAGCAAAACAGGTTTATCAGCTCTGTCAGATGAGCTCCCTCCCCACCCCCCACCCCCAACACACACACTTCCTGCAGCCTCAGACACATGCAGGGCACACAGACACAGACAGGAATGCAGGCGGCCCTCATTGCACCAGCATGGATGGAGCCCCTACCACATTCCCTGCCCCACGCCAGACTTGGAAGATTCGAGGCCATTAAGATCGGGTCTCTGCCCAGTGTGGGAATAGAGGCAGCAATGCTAACAGGTTATTAAACAGGTTTATTTATTTATTTATTTATTTTGAGACAGAGTCTCACTCTGCTGCCCAGGCTAGAGTGAGTGCTGTGGCCTCAGCCTAGCTCACAGCAACCTCAAACTCCTGAGCTCAAGCAATCCTGCTGCCTCAGCCTCCCGAGTAGCTGGGACTACAGGCATGCGCCACCATGCCCGGCTAATCTTTTTTTTTTCTATTTTTAATTGCCCATCTAATTTATTTTATTTTATTTATTTTTTATTTTTATTTTTTTGAGACAGAGTCTTACTTTGTTGCCCAGGCTAGAGTGAGTGCCATGGCATCAGCCTAGCTCACAGCAACCTCAAACTCCTGGGCTCAAGCTATCCTGCTGCCTCAGCCTCCCGAGTAGCTGGGACTACAGGCATGCGCCACCATGCCCGGCTAATTTTTTCTCTATATATTAGTTGGCCAATTAATTTCTTTCTATTTATAGTAGAGACGGGTCTCGCTCTTGCTCAGGTTGGTTTCGAACTCCTGACCTCGAGCAATCCACCCGCCTCGGCCTCCCAGAATGCTAGGATTACAGGCTTGAGCCACCACACCCGGCCTAATTTATTTTTAGTAGAGACCGTCTCACTCTTTCTCAGGCTGGTTTCCAACTCCTGACCTTGAGCAATCCGCCCGCCTGGGCCTCCCAGAGTGCTAGGATTTCAGGCGTGAGCCACTGCGCCCTGCCTAAACAGGTTTATTTAAAGCATGTCCCACGGGCGGGCGGATATAGTTTTGGTCAGGACACGGGGCCACCAGGAGACACTGAGTGTTGTGGGTGAGGGAAGAGGTCAAGGTGGCAGGCTTCACAGAGGCGGTGACACTAGAGCTGAACCAAGTCAACAGCTGAGGCTGCACACACACGTATGCACACACAAAAGCTACCCACATTCCACACACACCAATGCACACTGCACCCTAACGCGCGCACGCTGAGACACCCCGCGCCTCACACGCGCTGTCTCACACATGCACACTCGCGCTTTCGCACACGCGCGGGCCATGCTCCGTCCCGCCTAAGACCACCCGCCGCGCTTTGCCGGGAAGGAGCCGGGCCGCCCGCGAGGAGCAGCCCAGAGCGGGGGTGGGGGGTGGGGCCCTGTGGCCGGAGGCTCCCTCTGCCCCTCCGCCGCCTCGTCTACCAGCCAGCCTGGGGCGGAGAAACGCTCTGAGCCTCAGTTCCCTTATGTGAAAACCGAGATAATAAACCGTTAGGAGGGTGCAGCAGCGGGATAATGTCGGTGGAAGCGGTGTGAGCGCCTCCAACGCAGAGGACCAGAGGACCCATGGCCTCCACGTGCACAGATGGGCACTGCTCTCTGGCTGCAGTGATCGGAATATCAGGGGTGGGACCCTGCATCCATAGAATTTGTTAAAAATGTGTTTTTGTTTAACCGAATAGATAATAGTATACAAAATTTGAAGGTGCAGAGTATAGGTGAAGAACATCTCTTTTCCGAATTCCACGTCCCCTCCCCAGCTGCCCAGTTCCTCCCAGCACCTGACCAGATTTCAGAATTTTCTATGTATTTGCCAAGAAATAGACTCTGCAGATACAATGTATAACCTTTCCTCATTTATTTATTTATTCAGACAGTCTCACTCTCTTGCTGGGGTTAGAGTGCCGTTGTGTCAGCCTGGCTCACAGCAACCTCAAACTCCTGGGCTCAAGCGATCCTACTACCTCACCCTCTGGAGTAGCTGGGGCTACAGGCACATGCCACTGAGCCCAGCTAATTTTTTTTCTATTTTTAGTTGTTTGGCTAATTTCTTTCAATTGGTAGTAGAGACAGGGTCTCCCTCTTGCTCAGGCTGGTCTTGAACTCCTGAGCTCAAGTAATCTTTCCACTTGGACCTCCCAGAGTGCTAGGATTACAGGCATGAGCCACCTTTTATTTTATTTTATTTTATTTTATTTTTTGAGATAGAGTCTCACTCTGTTGCCTGGGCTAGAGTGCCGTGGCATCAGTCTAGCTCACAGCAACCTCAAACTCCTGGGCTCAAGCAATCCTGCTGCCTCAGCCTCCCAAGTAGCTGGGACTACAGGCATGCACCACCATGCCCGGCTAATTTTCTTTCTTTTTTTTGTTTTTTTTTTGAGACAGAGTCTCACTTTATTGCCCAGGCTAGAGTGAGTGCCATGGCGTCAGCCTAGCTCACAGCAACCTCAAACTCCTGGGCTCAAGCAATCCTGCTGCCTCAGCCTCCCAAGTAGCTGGGACCACAGGCATGTGCCACCATGCCCGGCTA